>LGRX02001272.1:0-36373 GCA_001247695.2 Cymbomonas tetramitiformis | reverse complement strand
TTCCCTGCATCTCCCACCCACATCCCACCCCACATGCGTCAGCCTCTCTCCGCATCACCCATCGCCCACCTCTCTGAATGCGACATATCAGCTTGAACCCTCCCTCCCCCATCACGCACATGCACCCCTCTCACACTTACCACCGATATGAAGTGTATGCAGCTTGCAGTGGGCATCTCGAAGTGCCGCCGCTAGCGCCTCCGCCCCGGCATCTCCGACGTCATTCCCTGCATCTCCCACCCACATCCCACCCCACATGCATCAGCCTCTCTCCGCATCACCCATCGCCCACCTCTCTGCATGCGACATATCAGCTTGAACCCTCCCTCCCCCATCACGCACATGCACCCCTCTCACACTTACCGCGGACATCAAGTGCATGCAACTTGCAGTTGGCATCTCCAAGTGCCGCCGCTAGCGCCTCCGCCCCGGCAACTGAAATGCCATTCCCTGCATCTCCCACCCACATCCCACCCAACATGCATCAGCCTCTCTTCGCATCACCCATCGCCCACCTCTCTACATGCGACATATCAGCTTGAACCCTCCCTCCCCCATTACGCACATGCACCCCTCTCACACTTACAAGCGATATCAAGTGTATGCAGCTTGCAGTTGGCATCTCGAAGTGCCGCCGCTAGCGCCTCCGCCCCGGCATCTCCGACGTCATTCCCTGCATCTCCCACCCACATCCCACCCCACATGCATCAGCCTCTCTCCGCATCACCCATCGCCCACCTCTCTGCATGCGACATATCAGCTTGAACCCTCCCTCCACCATCACTCACATGCACCCCTCTCACACTTACTAGCAATTTGAAGTGTATGCAGCTTGCAGTTGATATCTCGAAGTGCCGCCGCTAGCGCCTCCGCCCCGGCATCTCCCACGACATTCGCTGCATCTCCCACCCACATCCCACCCGACATGCATCAGCCTCTCTCCGCATCACCCATCGCCCACCTCTCTGCATGCGACATATCAGCTTGAACCCTCCCTCCCCCATCACGCACATGCACCCCTCTCACACTTACCACTGATATCAAGTGTATGCAGCTTGCAGTGGGCATCTCGAAGTGCCGCCGCTAGCGCCTCCGCCCCGGCATCTCCGACGCATTCCTGCATCTCCCACCCACATCCCACCCCACATGCATCAGCCTCTCTCCGCATCACCCATCGCCCACCTCTCTGCATGCGACATATCAGCTTGAACCCTCCCTCCACCATCACTCACATGCACCCCTCTCACACTTACTAGCAATTTGAAGTGTATGCAGCTTGCAGTTGATATCTCGAAGTGCCGCCGCTAGCGCCTCCGCCCCGGCATCTCCCACGACATTCGCTGCATCTCCCACCCACATCCCACCCCACATGCATCAGCCTCTCTCCGCATCACCCATCGCCCACCTCTCTGCATGCGACATATCAGCTTGAACCCTCCCTCCCCCATCACGCACATGCACCCCTCTCACACTTACCAAAGATATCCAGTGTATGCAGCTTGCAGTGGGCATCTCGAAGTGCCGCCGCTAGCGCCTCCGCCCCGGCATCTCCGACGTCATTCACTGCATCTCCCACCCACATCCCACCCCACATGCATCAGCATCTTACATTACGCCAATTACCAAGTTCACATCTGCTAAGTCAGATCGATGCAAGCTGTTGAGGAGGGATATTGCACAGCATCGAGAGGGCGGGGCAAACCTCGCACGTCGAAAGAGACACTCTCGGCTTTGGAGCTAAGTTTCTGCACAAGGCCCGCTGCATTGGTTGCGTGGACATACACAAGCGGCCCGCCTTCCATGCGCAGGCTCCTCAGACGACCCAGTCCAACCAGAATAGCTTCCACCTCACGCCACCTTGCACGCAGCTGCTGACACCCGGAGATATCGACGGCTTTGAAAGGCGCACCTCGAGTAATTGCCCTTTGGACCTGCACGACTCCCCCGCGAGATGCTCACTCAGGCCGTGGCTCTCCCGACGGCTATTAGCCCCAGTTCTTCCTGCTCATGGACATCACACTTGTTAAGAAAACGAAAACGAGTCTTTAACCGATGAAGGGGCTGAGTTGGAAAAAAACACAGCAGAGCAAACATACACACACTTGAACATTCCGCGAAAGCCACGCCAGGTGTGTAGTCACTTGTTTGCTTCTGATCCACGCTTTGCATCAAGCTTGTCGCAAACGCGTGCATATGATGGTACAATCTCGGAATCGAACGAACTTAACACTCGCGACTGATCATAAGCATCATTAATATCCACTGGTGCCGGTAACTGATCGAGCAATTCTCAACACAGCATAAGATCGTAGAGCTACAAAATTTTAAAATTCTGATACCCTGTTATCGAACGCTGAACTCTTACATGCAAGCCCAGATTCCAACATGAAAAAGTATGAAAACAGCAGTAAAATATATCCATCAAAATTGATATTATATCACAAAATACGAATTATTGTGTGTACAAAAGCTGTGAGCAGAACTGTCTTAGCACTCTAGCACTGGCACGCGAACAGCCACCTAGTACTTGCGAAGGCAAAACAATAATGAGTCCACTAGCCTGACCTTCGGTCAGAGTCTACTTATATCTCAATGTCCTGTCACATTTCCCAAAACTGTAACGGGTTCTAGCCCTTAAATCTTCATCTGGCCAATGGAAAGTCATTATCCCATGCCAGCTCTAACAATGTTACCGTTTACCGCATTCTGACTGACACGTCAGCGGCAAAGGAGTCACTGCCATCTTCGTCTTATCATTCCCTGGTCACCTGATGGTGACTATATCTTCTCTGACAAGTCTGCATCTCACAGATGGTCATCTTCGTAAAGCCTGTCATGCTGTCACCACTGTCATGCGTGTCACCAGCTGAACAAACCCGGCGCGGTACCATGAGAAGCCGGCGTTTGTTACAGCTGTCGCAAACGCGTGCATATGATGGTACAATCTCGGAATCGAACGAACTTAACACTCGCGACTGATCATAAGCATCATTAATATCCACTGGTGCCGGTAACTGATCGAGCAATTCTCAACACAGCATAAGATCGTAGAGCTACAAAATTTTTAAAATTCTGATACCCTGTTATCGAACGCTGAACTCTTACATGCAAGCCCAGATTCCAACATCCCCCATCTGTAGCTGCTGCGTGCAGTAGCACAGACTCAAATGTGGGCTTGCTCAGCATACTGGGTCGTATCACCATCTGCCATAAACTTGCCCAAACTGAAAGTGAACATACCAATGCCCTCACCTTCTCCGCCTTGTAACATTCTGGCTCTGACCAGTGGGTTCTTGAACACCAAGACCCACATACACCTGCGGCCAATAGGTCCATGTTCCAGATGCCCAATCACATGCAAGCGTCCTGTCTGACTCAATCGTCTGAAGTACGCAGCCCTGCTCTCGGTCATGTCAGTTAAATAGTAAGATGGAACGTGGACACATGCCACCACACGACTGGCCATTACTGCCAACGGGAACGCGATATCCAGCGCTGCGAACCAAGGCGAAGTCACCACTGCGTCACAGACACCATACTTCTCCTTCCATATGCGATAGTTACCCGGCTGAAGTGCATCATGCGCCTCAGACCAACCCAACTGAGAGTTCCAGTCATTGTTCATGAATCTCAACTGCGGCCATTGCTCTACCATCACCTCACTGATGACCCCAGTGCCTGCCCACGGGTCCCACACGCCATCGACGGACTTCCAGTCCACCTCTGTCGCCAAACGCCTCACCTCAGAGGGCACTGTGATAACCAGTTCAAGCCCCCACTGCAGCGCGCTAGCTTCTCTCACCTGAGCCTTAGTCATGTGCCTCAACTCTCCTCGTCTTTCAACTTCTTCTTCAGCCAGCGCAGGCATAAGAGGTGCATCCCTCAGATGTCTTGCCATGGCCTTCTGTTCCCGATATTTCTTGCTCAGCACCGTGCGATGCCCCTCATTCCAATGCCCTGGCATGAAGATCTGCACAGCCTCAGAGAGCTTGTCCTGTCTTCCCCAATCAATCTGATCAGGCATGCCCAAGAACATGTCCTCCTCCTTCAACAGCATCTCTCTTGATGAAATGGCATGCCAAGGCTGAAACTTGTTTCCCTTCACCACCCGACGAGGACCCACGTCTGCTGGCAACAGGCGCATCTCCGCCGACAGCTTCTCATTCAATTGCTGCTCCTTCATGCCCAATTTGTCCTCTAGGGCGCCGGAGCTATCGTCTTTCTGGGTCCACATGGCACCTAGAGGGGGGGTAAAATGACCATCTAGGAATTCCCCCAACGGTTAGTTTTCCGTTGACTTTTGCCTTTGACCGCCATTTACATACGATTTAATCACTTTACGAAAATTCGGTAACATGCAAATCTTAAAGCTTCGACGGGTTAAACGCTTACATGAAATGCTGATAAAAATTTGCCGATGTGTTGACGGATTTTGCTAATTTTAGTTTTGAGTGGCCAACGGCTATATTTTTCACAAAATCGCAAATATGTGCAGTCAGAAGCCGCACATGAAAATTCCACAACATGCAAAAGTTGCAACACAGTCATCCCGATATGAAATCGTATTTAAAAAAATACATTTGATTCATAGAAATGGCATTATGCGACGACATATCCTAGATGGTCATTTGTCCCCTCCCACAGGTGCCATGTGTCCGCACCTCGGCATTGGCGGCTTGCATCCCCGTGCCTGAGCACACGGGGCATAGCCACTCGCCTTCTGGTACTTCATCCAGTGCTGGGGTCAAACACCACAAGTGATACCCCCTGTTGCATGCGTCACACAACAGCATCTCTGCCTCCCCATCGGTCTTCCTGCAAACTTCACATGCTAGGTGCTTACTGGGAACGGCTGCACTGCAGTCATACTGATCCTTCACCTGTAGGTGACATGGCGCGATGCTCTGCACGGTGCTCTTCTCTCTTAACTTGGTGGCGTCCTCAAGCACCACCACACCATCTCGCTGTATCTTGACCAGCTTCAGGATGGCGGATTTGGTCGCGACTTCCATGCCGCTGCGGGGCTTCTGCCTGATGTAGACGAAATCGCCCACCTTAAACTGGTGTGGACTAGGCTCATAGCCCCCACCCCTTCTCCCTTCGTAATGTAATGTATCACGATGCTGTGCGACCTCCAGGCTGCAACCAGCGTGTACCATCAATCGCCTCACCACCTGTGCTCTCTGGTGGAGATCCTTGACTCTGGCATCCTTCTCATCTTCGACCTCAGCAGCAAAATCCATGCTGGGCGCCCGTTTCAAATCAGGAGGCACTACTGCCTCCTGAGCGAACAACATGGTGAACGGCGCAACCCCCGTGGACTCCTGGCGTGCTGCATTATAGCTCAGCACTAGCGGCCAGAGCTGCTCATCCCATTCATAATCGAGACCCTTCTCCAAGGCAAGCTTCTTAAAGCAGAACTTCATAGTGCGTACCACCCTCTCGGTAAGCCCATTGCCTTCTGGTGAGTCTGGCGAGGTGACCCGCCGGTCGATCAGGCAGTCTCTGCATAGCTGCTTGAATTCGCCTTCAAACTCCTTCCCTCCATCCACCAAGCATTCTGCCGGCGCGCAAAACACAGCAAGTACATGACTGCGGAATGCCGCTGCGATGGTGCTCGCCTCCTTGTCAGGAATGGGAACGCAGATTATGAACCTGGTATAGGGCTCAGTCATGATGAGCACTCGGTTGTTGCCAGACTTGGTCTCTCTCCTCGAGGGCCATGCCAAATCCAGCGACCAGCGATACATGAACGACACGATCTCAAGGGGGGATAAACATGCCACCTCTCTCGCATAATGAGTCTTCACACGCTGACAGGTCTCACACTGGGTGACCACAGCCTCCACGTCTTTCTTCAGATCGGCCCACCAATGGCGCTGCCACAGGAGATGCTGCGTACGTCTTATGCCCCAATGTCCAGTTCTGGAGTGGTATTCCTTTACCAACGCGAGACGGTCAGCAGGCTTAGGTATTCTCACCTCCTTGCCTGACATGGTGACCATGTAGATCTCGTCCGTGGCCTCGTCCCATCGATGTCGTGCTGCTCGCCTTCTTACTCGGCGAACTTCCTCTTCTGGCAACCTCACTCCACCATTGGACTTCAACCATCTGAGGCACCATGCATCATCGTGTACGTCTCTATGCTTGTCACGGTCTGACTGCTGCTCAGCCACGCTGGCCATCAGGTCCTCGAATCTGGTGGTACACGTAAACCTGGGGAGCCTCATCTCTGACTCTCTGGCAGGCGGACTCCAGGCAGGCACATCCACGTGCGCTGCTGGGGTTGCGCCCTCCTTCACGAAGTGGTTCTCATGCCTCTGACGATACTGCGCCATGGTGTAGAGCTGCCACTCGTTCTTCTTCTTCTTCTTGGTTCCAGCCTTCTGTCGCTGGGCTCCAATTCCTTCTGCGCCTTTCTGCCCTTGCGAGCACATTATCCGCAGCTTCTCCTCCCAGTCGCGATGGGTCATAGTCTTCGCCACCTGCTGGGTGTATGCGTTCGAATTCTCAACCCATTCCGCCAGCAAAGCTTGCCTCTGCTGAAGGTCCGACCTCTCGTGGTCTGCCCAGTTGTTGTCTACAGCGATGGGCTGTCCTGGGGAATTCTCCGCCTCTGGGGATTCCTTGCTGTGAGGGAGCCCCTTCCTGCTTGCTTCTGCGACTGCCATCAGCAGTTCCATTGCCCTTCGATCCATGGCCAGACCCAGAATGCTCGCCAATTCTACGTCGTTTAGGCCATCGGCCATGCGTAGCTCACTTGCGCTGTAGCCCATGGCTCGCGTCTTCTCTTCGAGGTTCACTTCTCGAGATTCTTCCTCGGCGTCTTCGCCGTCCTGGTTGCGCACCACGGTGCCCATCCTCGCTCTTCTGAACGCTCTCGACCCTTGCGTCGCCATGATGGTGGGTAGTGCCCTCAATGGTTCTCCCACCACGTTCACCACGTAGTGAGGCGCGCGGTCTGTCCTTATCACTGGCCTGGGATGCCAGCCCTTGCATATGATTGACGATACAATTCGTCCTTCTGGTCTCACCACCTTGCTCATGACGGAGCGAAACTGGTGGCTCTGGAACAAGTTGCTCCAATACGCTCGCAATCGATGTGCGTAAGCGCCTGCTTGTGCTGCATCAAAGGACACTGGTCTACCAATGACGCTGGCAATGTACGGGAACACCTCGTCCCTGATCTTGGTTCCAGGTCTGTGTGACAACGGAGAAACATTTTCCAGGATATAGCCTGGAGGCCTCTGCCGCTGCAGCTGCTGGAGTGTGGACAGAAGCCTGACCACTTCATAAAATAATTTGCTGTGCCTGCCATCCAGGCCTGTGAGTGTTCCAGCAGGGGAGAGATCCTGACATGGGAACCCACATACCATGACCCACTGGCGTCCTTGAAGAGCTCCTGCCCGTATGAAGTCGGCGCTGGTGGTCTCGCGCAGATCTTGGGGTAAAGCCCCAAGCTCTATTGCATGGGGCGAGATGAGGTCAGGGTATCGTCTCAGCAATGCCGTACACCTGGCTCTGGCAACTGTCCGACTGCTCGGGGATATGTCCTGATACAGGTAGCGATCCACCTTCATCCCACTGCGGAGCAACATTTCTAGCCCAGCACATAGGCCTCCACATGGCTCGTAGCACACCACGCCTTCCTGCCGAGCTTGCGAGAAGAATCGGCTGCCCAGCACCCTGGTGTCGACCTTCTCGGGCTTCAGGATGCGCTCACCTTCAAAGTACTCATTGCTGTACACAGCAGGGCTTCCCTCGCCATGCGTGCCTCGCGTCGGCCTAACCAGGCTCAGCGCCTTCCAAGCTGCTCTGGCTAGCCTCCCAGAGTCGGTCACCAGCTCGGGCAAGTCAGTGTCGAACATGTCCCCATGATTGCATTCTAATTCCTCGTGGTAGTGCAAATCGAACAGCCGATGCACTGGTCCTGTGCCCAGCTGCTCCATGGCAGCCATCCTGCAGTAGTTGGCAACCTGCACCTCTGGCGTGGCCTCTTCCCCTGGGAAGGTATCCCCAGCCAACATAAAGCACAAGTGGTCACCGAAGTCCTTCGCGTGGACTTCCCCCACGCCTGCGTGTAACGCAGTCACCTTCTCCCTTTCATGCCTCGCTCCAGTCTCATCCGTCGTGGATGGCAGTGGGTAGCGAGATGGCACGTCAGCATTGCTGTTCTTGGCGCCTGGCCGATACTTCACAGTGAAGTCGAACTCCTGCAAACTGATTGCCCAGCGTAGGTGTTGCCCTTGGAGATCAGCCTTCTCCATCAGGGTGGTGAGCGGTGAGTGGTCGGTCACCAAAGTGAAGTGGACTCCATGCAAGTACTGCCTCAGTGTGCGCACTGCCCATACCACTGCGAGCATCTCCCCTTTGAAGCTGGCGTACTGTCTCTCCGTTTTACTCAGAGATCGGCTGATTGCCATACAGATGTACTCCTTCCCATCATCGTCCTTCTGGCCCAGCACTGCGCCAATGCCATAGGTGCTCCAATCAGTGTACAATATGAGGGGTCTGTCGTAATCGATAGGCCTCAGGCACCTCCCAGAACAGAAAGCATCCTTAAGTTCTTGAAGTGCTTGATCTTGCTCCTTCCCCCAGGCTGCCTTGATGTCAGTGACCTCCTTCTTGAGCAGGTCATTGAGAGGGCGGGCCATCTCAGAGTAGTTTGGCCCCCCTGGCTCACCCACCAGGCCCTTATAGTAGTTCATCATGCCCAAGATCGAGCGGAGCCCAGTCTTGTCCTGAGGGCTTGGAAGCTCTTGTATGGCCTTGCATTTGGCTTCTTGCGCGCCAATGGAGTTGTGACCAATGCGATAGCCCAGAAAGTCCACCGTGGCTGCACCAAAGGTACTCTTGCCTGCATGCAAACGGATGCCAGCATCCCCCAAGGTGCGAAGTACGTCCTCAACGTCCTTCAAATGCTGCTCAGGCGTGGAATCCGTATAGACCACTACGTCATCGACGTACGCCACCGTGCAATGCTGCAAGTGCCGTAACTCGTAGTCCATGATTCTTACGAACGCAGAAGTAGCTCCAGCTGCACCAAAAGGCATCGAGGTGTATTGGTACAACTGATTCTTCCACCAAAACGCCGTCTTGCTCCTGTCCTCTTCCGTAGCCATGGGAATCTGGTGGAAAGCTTTGGTGGCATCCAGCGTGGTCTTGAACTTAGCCTTCGCCACCTTCTGGTAGAGCTCCTCTGGTCGGTGCGGCAGCGTGTTGTCTTTGAGGGAGTGTCGATTGACACCCCTGAGGTCCACGCAGAACCTCGTCTGAGTCCACAGGCCAGTCTCGTGATCCTTCTTGCCAGCTACGACCACGTTGCTCGCATGCCTGCAATGCTTGGCTGCTGGCTCTATGAAGCCATACTCCAAAAGTTCCTTGCAATGAATGTCGATGATTTCCTGCTCGCCCGGACTGTACTTCCTGGGTCTCTGGTAGGCGGCCTTGGATTCGTCTACGAAAGGGATGGAGAACGTGTTGTGCTCCGCCTTACCCTTGTAGCCTTTCAGATCGTGAGGACTGTTGGCAAAGGTGGTCTTGCACCTGCGAAGAACATTCCGCATTTCCTCCCAGTGTTCCTCCTTGAAGTCAGGATGTCCTCCAAACGTGGCATTGAGCTCAGTGTCGAGCCACGCTGCCTCGTCCTTGGTCACCGTCGTGTCACCCAGAGGTTGAAGCTCGTCCAGCACGGTGTACGGCAAGACCTCATCCTGCTCCGCGACATTGGCCACCCAGCCAGGCTCCCATTGCCTTGAGGATTGCTGAGCCTCCCAAGAAGTGCAGGGGGACGAACCCCAGGCGCTGCGTGTGGGTGATGTGACACCATAAGTAGGCGCACACTCGGTCATCTTGCCAGCGACCCACAAGATCCCGCACAAAAGCAGAAAAAATCGCAAAATTCGGTTGAAATGCGCTGCGGCTGCCGGCGAGTGCGAAGCGAAGAAGCACGCCATGACTCTCCACCCCCCGTGCGCTAAGCGAGTACTCCCACCAGCAGCAGTGAAGCTCACGACCCCTACATTCTGGGAAAACCAGAAGACGCGTCTTCTGAACGTCTTCTGAACGTCTTCTGAACGTCTTCTGAGACGTCTTCTGGGTCCAGAAGACACCCAGAAGACGTCCAGAAGACGTCTTCTGCGCGCATTCTAATGTCTACCATCTTCTGGTTTCCAGAAGACGTTCAGAAGATCTTCCGGGAAGACGTCCAGAAGTTATCTTATGGACGTCTTCTGTATGACTTCTGTACATCTTCTGAATTCCGGAAGATGTCTTCTTGATATCTTTTAGGTGTCTTCTGTACATCTTCCCGGAAGATCTTCTGGACGTCTTCCAGAACTCAGAAGATGGTAGACATTAGAAGTCGCGTAGAAGACGTCTTCTAGATGTCTTCTGGATATCTTCTGGAATCCAGAAGACGTATAGAAGACATCTTCCGGAATCCAGAAGATGTACAGAAGTCATGCAGAAGACGTTCAGAAGATATCTTCGGGACGTCTTCTGGACGTCTTATTATATATATACATATCATTATACAGACATTAGAAGACGTCCAGAAGATGTCTTCCGGACATCTTCTGCACATCTTCTGGGATCCAGAAGATGTGCAGAAGACGTCTTCCGGAACCCAGAAGATGTGCAGAAGACGTCAAGAAGACATCTTCCGGACGTCTTCTGTAACTCTACCAAAAGTCGCTATACGTATGCGTCCAGGTTACACGCATGCAGTTCGTTGGCAGGATGATACAAATGGAACAAAGAAGAAGGTTTTTTACAAAGCTATTTATTTACATATTTACAGTTTCAATCATCAGAACCGTCTTCACTACTAGCACTAGAAAGGATTTCCTTCGGAGACCCCGCTTCGGAGCTGGTGGTTTCGTATGCCCGATGCAAGTTCTCCTTGAAGATGGGGCGGAGGTGGCTGATGGGAACCACCAGGCCCCACTTTGACTTGTCCCCGAAGGGGTACGTCTTCTCCTCCATCGCAGTGAGAAGTTGGGACCCGAGGCCACCCGGCCCGGCGATCTTGTCGTTCGCCTTGAGGCCCTTGCCGTACAACTTCTCCAACCCGACAAAGGCCATTTCCATGCCATTTTGCCAGGCGGACAAGAGCAACGGGGCGTTGTCAAAGCCAACGTCGTCCTTGTCTACGGCCAAAGAGAGCACCTGGGTGCAGTCACACAAAAGTTTACGATCAGCTGCAAATGTCACTTACGTAATTAAAGAAACTAAATACATATCCAGAAGACGTGCGGAAGATACCCAGAAGACATATGTGATATCTTCTGGATATCGTGTATTCTAAGGGTTGTGCTTGCAGAACCATACCTTGATGCCAACATACTCGCCATTCAAGTGAAGGGCGGTGACCGACTTCTTTTTCGCTGTACCCGACTTCAAGCCATGGGCGGCCACATCCTTTGAATTGGGTGGGTGCGTTATCACCCCCGTGAGAAGGGGCATGTCCGCGGTCCATATCGCGGACTTCCCCTTCTCGTGGTAGAACCCCGTGGGGAGTATCTCCGGATCGTTCACCAGAGACTCCACCACGCAGTACAATACCACGTGGCTACCCACCTCAAACCCCTCTTCAGCATCCTCCGCCACCGCCTTCTTCTTCCCCTTCGGGTCCTCCGCCACCGCCTTCCCCTTCGGGTCCACCGATGCCGCCTTCCCCTTCGCCTTGTTGTCCTCCGCCACCGCCTCCGCCACCTTCCTAACCTTAGAGCTGCCCGCCTTTTTTTCCAGCTCCTCGATCATTTCTGCGTCTTTGACTCCAACTCGAGCTGCAAGCATGCCGCCACTGAAACAGGCATATGTTAGTATGTTATACAAGAAGACACTCAGAAGACACTCAGAAGACACTCAGAAGACAGTCAGTCATACTTGCCTATTAGCTAAGCCCTATTAACTTAGGAAGACGTGCAGAATACACTCAAAACGTCTCTGAGGTGTCCTGGTGACGTCTTCTTGGTGAGACAACAAAACAGGTGAAACAGAAATTAATTAAGCAAATTAACGTACCCATCTCATCCTTCGCCTCACCGTCCAAGGCGTCCAAGGCCTTGGCGGGCAGCTCGTGCAGCACCAACCCGTCGATGCTGAGCAACGCTGCCTTTTTTTCCTCGTGCGTTGGGTACTTGGTTCTGGCGTCGGTCTCAATGACCAACGCCTGAATGGCGTCCGTGTGCTTGCGGTAGTATGGGTGGGCGGTCCGGGAGGCTTGCCAAACCCACTTTCCCTTTTCGGTGCCCCTCCCCGACACACAGGTATACACCCCATACCTCCAAAATATTCTAAAATCGCAAATCATGTTCCAGAGGCGCCTGCTCACATCACGAACATCGTAGTCGTCGCTGCAGGCCAGGACTTCCTCCCTGAAGGCCGTAGCCGCAAACGCTTGGTCCGTTACGTTAAGCAGCGGGTCCAGCCGCCCGTCGCAAATCCGCTCCACCATGATGCGGGTGAAGTCCGCTTGGAAGTGGAGCCCGCCCGTCTTGGACAACTTCTTCTTGGACTCCCCGCGTTGGTTTCCCCCACCGCCTCCGCTCCCCTCCTCCCCATCCCTTGCTACGAGCCACTTGATGAAGTTTTCGTCGCTGGCGTTGCCTCCCACCGCCGCGACGAACGACTCAAACTTCTCCCGGAGGTCACCCTCCTTCACCCCGCTGGCATTCTTTCGTTTCAAGGAATTAGACATTTTGTTTTCTGAGTTCTTTAAAAAGTCAAACTGTGCTGGAAGTATCGTAAACGGGTACTTTTTAGCGCCGCAAAGATGCCTGGAAGACGGGTAGAAGGTCTTTCGCGTGTCTCTGACGCATCCTGTTCCGTACCCCGGTGATCGTACCGGTATCGAAACGACACCAACGTTCAAACAGGGCCGTCGATCAGCGAGCCCCTTTACCTATCGCGTCGGATCGGTCGAGTGAACTCTAGATGGTTTTTTACGGGAAAATCGAGGACTCTCTGTAGGGAAACGCGATTTTATTGAATATAACTTTTGCCGTGCAGCGAGTTTCCATCATCGTGGGTGCATGGCCGAGTGGTCAAATATGGTAAGCCGAACGCGTCTCGCGCGAGGGTGAGGGGTTCGAATCCCCTTGGAGGCATGGGCATCCACGATACCCCTTGTGTTCTAGCGATATGAGGCGATTACCGCCAACGACGCCGCTAGTGCACAAGGGGCGTCGTGGGTGCCCACCCACGCCTTCATGCCATTTTAAGTTTCTGTAACTCATGGAGACCGTCCGATTAAGACGGGGGGGTTTTTCTGGACCGCAGATTGCACTGTCCGCTGCGCGCGTGATCGACTCTTCGACCGTTGCTAGGAGCGATGGTGCTCTAAAACAAGAGCAGTTTCTTCTACCAAATTAGGCGGCCGTTTTAACTTAGTAACTTGGTACGTTTGACCCTCTCCCGAACAAACCACTTGTTTTTTTGCAATTCTACCTTCACAGTACGGTTTTGCCCAATATTGCGCACCTTATATGTTTTTTTGTTTTTTCGCGATTTTTTATAGTTTTTTTTCAAAAAATACAAAAACACCCAAAAAACATTCGGAAGATACCCCAGATATCTTCTGTGCATCTTGTTACCCTCCAGAGATGTCTTTGAGGAAGACATGTCTTCTGGAAATCTGCAACTTGTAGAAGTTCCACCAAACGTCTTAACACCCCTCTTAGGGGCGTCTTCCTTATTTTTTTGACGATCTTCTACGCGTCTTCTAATGTCTACCTAGGGCCTAGGTAGACATTAGAAGACGCGTAGAAGACCGTCAAAAAAATGAGGAAGACGCCCCGAAGAGGGGTGTTAAGACGTTGACGGGAACTTCTACAAGTATCAGATTTCCAGAAGACACGTCTTCCTCAAAGACATCTCTAAGACAACCGGAAGATGTACAGAAGATATCTGGGGTATCTTCCGCAAGCACAGTCAAGAAGACGTACGGAAGATGTCAAGAAATGTCTTCCGCGTGTCTTCTGCGTGTCTTCCGCGTGTCTTCCGCGTGTCTTCCGCACCTCTTCTGGGTTCAGGAAGACATATATTCCCCGAAGGTGTTCGGAAGATGTACAGAAGGTATCTGGGGTATCTTCCGCAAGCACAGTCAAGAAGACGTCCGGAAGATGTCGGGAGATGTCTTCCGCGTGTCTTCCGAGTGACTTCTGAACGTCTTCTGAGTGTTTGTCTTCAGGATGCCCTCCGCACTACCTTGGCCAAGTGTCCTTTGTATAGGAGATAGAATGGCAAGTAAACGTGCCGCGCATCTCCAAAAGGGGGAAGCGCCCCCAAAGACCAAAATGTCGTCCTTCAAACGAGCGATGCTCACTAAACCCCCCCCCCCGAATCCGCGGCGGAGGTCTTCCGTCAATCCAAGCCGGAGGTCTTGAAGGGGAAGATGGCAGCGGTGCACGATTGGTTGTCTACGGTGTCGCCATCCCGCGAGCTGGACCATGAGATGACGGCATGGCTCGGGGAATCCGTCTACATTCATGAGCATTCCCCTGCAACAAGGTGCTTGCTTGTCTCCATAACCCACATGCATCTATCATGCACATTTATGCAGTTTGGAATGCATACAACCGAAGATGTGTGGAGCATCTTCTGCGCAACTTCCGGACGTCTTCCACGTGTCTTCTATGAATTCACCATCACAATGTTTTCGCAGGGCTGAAGATCATGAGGACGCGGTTCGTATTTGCGTGCCGCGTCAAAGCAACCGGCCACCTTTCGGCTTAGCCGAGCCCACTAATGTGCTTTTCTCGGTTCAAGAATTTTTTGGCTATGTGCAAGCAATTTCGGACTTGCATGAACCGGGCTTTAAGGAGCATACGTGGGAGGACATTTTCTCCGATCCATTGGACTTGGCCGATGATCCGGGCACGGTGCACTTTCGACAACATAAGTGGCTGCTTGAGCCTCCCATTGGCATCAACCTCCAAGGAATGGTGTTGAAGATACGGGATGCAATCGCATCGGGCGAACCATATCATCGTCCTCCGGAGCTTGTGAGTGATGGGGATAGGCGGATGAATCCGCAAAGGCTTACACCTTCACCTCCGGCCCCAATGGATGAAGTTGTGGACATGACCTATACCGAAGTCCATGAGCCCGAGGACCCTCCCCCGGAGATGCCAACACGAAGGTGCGAACCGGTTGGCACGGCATGCCCGTATCTCCATGAAAGATGTATGCCTGCACGCTCCGTCGGAAGTTGTTCCGAAGACGTCCCGAGCGTCTTCTGCGCATCTTCCGGGCTCATTCCGGTCAAGCTTATTCCCGGCGGATCCGTGTGACATGCTTGCGCAGGCGGATGAAAGGCCCCGTAGCACACCGCAACATGCCTCCCACGCCCGTCGAGTTGGCGGGTGAGACGCAAGAAGATGACGGGGCCGCCGTTGGTATCACGTCCAACCGTGACCCCCTCCCCCCGGAGAGGCCAACACGAAGGTGCGAACCGGTTGGCACGGCATGCCCGTATCTCCATGAAAGATGTATGCCTGCACGCTCCGTCGGAAGTCGTTCCGAAGACGTCCCGAGCGTCTTCTGCGCATCTCCGGGCTCATTCCGGTCAAGCTTATTCCCGGCGGATGCGTGTGACATGCTTGCGCAGGCGGATGAAAGGCCCCGTAGCACACCGCAACATGCCTCCCACGCCCGTCGAGTTGGCGGGTGAGACGCAAGAAGATGACGGGGCCGCCGTTGGTATCACGTCCAACCGTGACCCCCTCCCCCCGGAGAGGCCAACACGAAGGTGCGAACCGGTTGGCACGGCATGCCCGTATCTCCATGAAAGATGTATGCCTGCACGCTCCGTCGGAAGTCGTTCCGAAGACGTCCCGAGCGTCTTCTGCGCATCTTCCGGGCTCATTCCGGTCAAGCTTATTCCCGGCGGATGCGTGTGACATGCTTGCGCAGGCGGATGAAAGGCCCCGTAGCACACCGCAACATGCCTCCCACACCCGTCGAGTTGGCGGGTGAGACGCAAGAAGATGACGGGGCCGCCGTTGGTATCACGTCCAACCGTGACCCCCTCCCCCCGGAGAGGCCAACACGAAGGTGCGAACCGGTTGGCACGGCATGCCCGTATCTCCATGAAAGATGTATGCCTGCACGCTCCGTCGGAAGTCGTCCCGAAGACGTCCCGAGCGTCTTCCGCGCATCTTCCGGGCTCATTCCGGTCAAGCTTATTCCCGGCGGATGCGTGTGACATGCTTGCGCAGGCGGATGAAAGGCCCCGTAGCACACCGCAACATGCCTCCCACGCCCGTCGAGTTGGCGGGTGAGACGCAAGAAGATGACGGGGCCGCCGTTGGTATCACGTCCAACCGTGACCCCCTCCCCCCGGAGAGGCCAACACGAAGGTGCGAACCGGTTGGCACGGCATGCCCGTATCTCCATGAAAGATGTATGCCTGCACGCTCCGTCGGAAGTCGTCCCGAAGACGTCCCGAGCGTCTTCCGCGCATCTTCCGGGCTCATTCCGGTCAAGCTTATTCCCGGCGGATGCGTGTGACATGCTTGCGCAGGCGGATGAAAGGCCCCGTAGCACACCGCAACATGCCTCCCACGCCCGTCGAGTTGGCGGGTGAGACGCAAGAAGATGACGGGGCCGCCGTTGGTATCACGTCCAACCGCGGGCCCGGGATGGTGGTGTGTGATTGTGGCGCGTGTCACTCATCCATGCGCTTCGTCACCATGAGGACACGGTCTCGACATAGGACTATGTTCAAACAGATTGTATGCCTTCCGACGCTTCCGGAAGAGGCTGTGGACGACGATGAGCAACATCCCGATGGCGAGGAGTCGGATCAGGTGTGCAAATCCGGGTAGAAAGACTATCATTCTCAGGTAACCCTCGCGGAAGGTACCCGGAAGACGTGCGAAAGATCTTCCAGGTGTCATCCGCATGTCTTCATGAGAATGAAGGTACATATCAAAATCGGTTACTCCTGATAGGTAATGCAGTTGTCCTTCACAATTGGCACGTATGTATCTCGTGCCCATTGAAAGTGATTGTGGTTGACAGGAAGATGCCGATTCCGGTTCCCTTGACGATGCCGATGCCGATGGAAACTTGCCGGACCCGGAAGCCGTTCAAGAAGAGCTCGACGAATTACTCGACCATGTCGACCCGGAACTTGCTAGAAAGGTGACGGAAGAAATCGAAGGAAAATTAAAGTCGTTGGAGAACTTGGCTGATATGGAGGTAACGTTCGCTGTTTGAATATTTTGCTCAGAATTGAAAATTGTATATAGTGTGATGTCTTTTGTACCCGGAACACGCCCGGAAGTTACATAGGACGTCTTCCGTGCGTCTTCCTGACGTCTTCCGTTTTATCCTTCGATGACAGACCGCAGCGACGAGCTCCGAGGATACCCTACTCGACTTATTGGAGTGGAATCTGGATGGCAATATGACTCAAGAATCCTTTGGGCAACTGCTGCACATTTTGAAAACTAATCACCCGGACGTGTTTTCTAATTTGCCCGACTCCTTCAAACAAAGCATTGCTCGGTTTAAGGTCATGGATATCCCACTCCTAGTGGTGGACCTTTGCCCGCATGGGTGCGTGATGTTCGAAAAACAATTCGCGGACTTTGACCACTGTCCAAGGTGCGGGGCATGCCGTTGGGAGGGAGGTGAGGATCGGTGCGGTGCGGTGAATGCCGAGGGTGCGGACGACACCCGGAATGCCGAAGCCACCCCGAGTGCAAAGCGAGGGAAGGCGAAGTGCCAATTCTATCATTGGCATTTAAAGGATTTACTTCAAGCAATTTACAGCCATCCCGGCGTTGCTGGGCTCATGCGTTCGCACGCCACGCGGGAAAAGTCTGAGGAAGGCATTCTGGAAGACATTCCCGGTGAGTAACACATTGATAGAGCATATCCTGCATTGCCCCGAAGACGTACAGAAGATGTACAGAATGTCTTCCGTACATCTTCCGTACGACTTCCTGATTCCTACTACTTGAATGAATTTAAGTTGTATTTATGTATCTTGCAGATGGATCTGAGTGGAAGGCGAAGCAAGCTGCATATCCTGACTTCTTCAAGGACCCTCGCAACGTCATCCTCATGCTTTGCGCCGACGGGGCCACCGTTTGGAAGGACAAGTCGGGGGTTTTCCCTATCTACTTTCAAGTGTTGAACTTGCCACCGGAAATCCGCAAGAAGTTTGTGAACCTTGAGTTGTGGGGAATGATGGCGGGGAAGCCGAAGAACACCACCATCCTCTACGAGAAGTTGGTAGACGAGCTTTTGGAACTTTGGGAAGTTGGGTTTCCATGTTGGGACTCCTTCACGGACGACGTGTTCCAATGCCGGGCGATGCTTCTTGCCGCCGTGTTTGACTATGTAGGGCTCGTCGATGCTATGAACATTATGGGCGTGGGCAGCTTCTGTGCGTGTGCAAAATGTTTGATCCGGGGGAAGGGGAAATGCCCGCATCTAAATAAGATGTTGTACAAGTTTTGCGAGCAAGATCCGCCAGGTCCGTTTTCCCCAAAGACATGCCGAATGTGTTCACAACATCTTCCGGGTGTCATCTGAGCGTCTTCCTGTTATTGTACGCAGGGCCCGCCGTACCAAAGACCGACGAGTTCATTCGACGCGCGGGCCAACGACACGTCTTGCTTAGCACGTGTAAGAATGCGGCCAATCTTCAGGAAGTGTTGGAGGAGGAAATCGGCGAAACCGGTGTGAAGTTCCCATCGGCACTATCTCGTTTGCCGTATTTCGATCTTTCCAAGAATGTCATCCTTGACGGCATGCATCAACTCCGAAACCTTGGGCTATATGTCCATGAGGCACTCATGGGGTTCGACTTTACGCCGGGTGTAAGAGAGCACGCTCGCGCGAACGATATGCATCCCACGTGGTGGAAGACGACAAGGGACGACAAAGGTGATGCAGTCAAAACCCGACCACTAGCTAGGAAGGTGCCCGGAAGGTGCCCCAAGTATCCTCTACGTGTCTTCCAGATGTCTTCCTGTTACCACTAACTTTCGCGCCCGGGAAAATGACAGGTGTGGAACGATATTCAATGGCAATTGGTCCGTTTCAAATCCCGATGCGGGCAAAAGGGTCGAAATCTTTGAGGTCGCTAGAGACCGCCTTGAAGTTCATGACGGAGCTCTCGTTGGGAAGGTCATGGGGGCAAGGCCATAAGAAGATGTTGCGTCCGAACGGCACGAACACCGGACCGAAGACGCTCAAGTGTCACGAGGCGTTGAAAATGCTACAAGCGGGCATCATGAGCGTGCTAGCGTCTTGGGATAGAGACGAGGGCTACTCGAAAAACATGCTTGAAGACTTGATCGGGCAGTTGACGGTCATAACGAGAGAGCTCACTTCGGAGCTTGTAGACTGTAAGGTACGGAAGACATCTGGAAGACATCCCGAATACGTTCCGAGTACATTCCACACGTCTTCCTTAATTGCCTTTTATTTGGTGATTTTGCAGGATGTTCCTAAGCTTCAAAATCTGGTGGATGAGTTCTTCAAGTCACTCGAGCGCGATGGCTCTCCTGACTGGCTGGTCATCAACACGCATTTGCTTTCCCACTTCCCCGACCAACTCCTCATGTATGGTCCAATACGGGGGACATGGATGTACGTGTTCGAATCATTCAACGGGAAGATTCGAAGGTGGGTGAAGAACAATGCATATCCGGTTCAGAGTGTTATGCAAGGCTTCGGGCGGTACCGGATGGTACATGTGGTGCGAGGGTTAATCTTGGTACTTCGTCGCCGGCGGGAGGCAACCACCAATCCCACCCGGCCACCCGTGCTCCCGTTCTTGGCCACCGCACCGTTGAGGGCGCCGAACACCGTGGTTTTGGGAACACAAGGCAAGCGCCATGTACTCTCCCGCGCTGAAACGAAAGCGCTGGAGCTGTGGATGCATGGCAACGTGCCCCAATACCGCAAGTTGAAGGCAAAATTCGACGCCTACGTCACCTACTGCAAGAGGTAAGTAAAAAATGAAACCCATAAGATGCCTGGAAGACGTTACATATATCTTCTAGACATCTTCCACACGTCTTCGGTAAATACATGTCCTGACACTGTGCACGTATACATTCGCAGGGAAAACCAGTATGTTCGGAGAAGTCACGGCGCACGAGCCGGAGCGTCTCGCCTGATGGATGTGCCGCTGCATGTGCACGGTAGCGACCCCAAGGTCTGGCTGGGGAGACCATTCACGGAGAATGAAGCGGCACTCGTCGAAGGGCCTCCTCACGTGTGTCAATCTTTCGGCTCGGTCGTGGTTCGAGGAGTTTGCTATCGCACGGCAGCTCAGGACAAGACGAAGAAAACTTGTCAACGTTACTTCCGAGCCTTTTTCTCTGGAGAAAACATCAAAGGCGAGGAAATCGAGACTGACCGGTGCGTCCGTGCATTACGTTTTGGTGAATGTGCGCAGAATATGTACCGAATGTCTTCTGTGTGTCTTCCTTACGTCTTCGGGGATTCTTACTATAGAGTATAATTGTGGCTCCAACTCGCAGGTACGCCATGGTAGATAGCATCTACAAGGTCGACTTGGCCGGGAAAGAGTACATTCTTGTGAAGGGAAAGTGGTTCCCTGAATTCAACCAGGGGAGAAGTCCTGTCGGGATTGACCGGCCCCTGGCCGAGAGACCTCTCCAAAAACGGGGTCTGGCCGACGTGGGGCCGAACGAATTTTGAGCGCGTGGCCGAGTGCCATGGGAGGCCTTTCTACCACTGGATGCTGCTGGCCAGCTTGGCCGACGTGGGGCCGAGCACCGATTGGGCATGATTTTTTGGCCCCATCCCGAAATTGTCCTGCTGGCCGACCTGGCCGAAGCCTGGCCGAGGGATCTGTCGGGGCTGGCTAGAAATACTCATCGAGTGCCCAACCGAGCTAAAACCCTTACTTTCAGTCACGCAGTGACAAGTGTTCAGTATTGTGTTCAAACGTATACAGTGACACATGCTCTGCCTCTCCGAGTTGCACTCACTCAACTTCGCTTGATCCGAGAAATTCCATACGTATTTCTTTGCATCCGTGCAGTATACAGTTTGCACGCATGTTTTAAAAATTATGAGACGTTCATATTTCGGTGTCAGTATGGTTGGTGTTATTTTTCTACTGGGTTTGTATTTTGGCTGCGCAACAGTTTGCTCTATGCCAAGTATGCACTGGGGTGGCAGAAGTCATATCGACGGTGATGCGAACGCTGGTGCAAGTGAAGTCATGCTTGACTTGACGCGTGCGTATTTTGGACAAGCAGATGACGATGCTGCTGCTGTTAGTCCTACTGATCCTTTAGTTTTCTTTGGACTCACGCGAGTAACGCCACATCCAGACTCTAGCTATGGAGTTCTCGAGTTCCGTTTGCAAGTTTCACTGCCTGATTCCAGCGCCCCTGAGCAACCCGCGAATACAAATGATGCGCTTTCAACTCCTGGCCCTTCAGGTGTTGTCGATGATGCCCCAAAACCGCAGTCTACCTTTCTAACTTGGAAACCTGGAGCAAGGCCAAAGGAAGGTCGAGAGATTTCTAAACGTAGCAAACAAGCAGTGAAAGATACGCGAGAAAACAAACGCAAGCGATCCCAATTTTCCACGACCCAGTCACTTACCCTCGACAATCCTGCAGCGTCTGCCTCTACTCCAACTGCTGAAACAGGATCTGCTACAATAGTTGCCTCAGTCACAGCGAACAATGCATTCGTATCACAGCAGAGCGTCCCAGACTCAGAGATTCCTCAGGACCCGTCAAGTACAGAGCCCCAACGCCGCCTAACTCCAGAAGAAAAAGGCAAAGCGAAAGATTGCGCCATTTCAGTCGAAACTGACCCAGAGGAAGTAAACGACAAGAAAAAATTCCGTAAGACCGCGCCCACCTCGGAGTCGACTCGTAAGTTCTTATCAGCGTGGACTATGGACCGGGATTGGCTTGTCTACGATGAAACCTCAAATAAGATGTTTTGCACTCTATGCCAGAAATATAAATTTGACAACGCTTTCACTCGGGGATGTAGCAGTCTACGTTTAGCACGAGTTGTAGAACATGAGGCAGCAGCATCCAGTGACCATAAATTTGCCTTGACGAAGGCCGAAGCAGATAGAGAACAGTGGGCTATAGCAAAGAACAACGCAATTCTAGCTCACAAAACCGGAGTTTTGAATGCCATGCACCAGTCTTATATTTTAGCCAAGGAGGATATTGCCTCAAATAAGTTTGAACACCTGCTGAACGGAGTTGAAGGCTTTTACATTGCTGATGACCTGAAAAAAACATTTAATGTTGGACTTGAAGAGTACCGCAATCACGTGATGTGTAGGCAGTTTTTTATGGCTATTGCTGAGGTTATACAAGACGATATTGTCTCCGAGGTTTGTGAGTCACCATGCTTCGCTGTGGCCGCAGATGAGAGCACAGACCGTTCAACTATTGAAGAAATGATCTTATATGTTTGGTTCTTAAAAGCAGGGGTTCCTGTTACTCGCTTTCTTTGCTTGCAGGGACTTGAAAAGGCAGATGCTGAGACAATCTCAACCACAATTTTTGAAACCTTGCTGCGTCATGACTTGCCCATCTCAAAGTTGTTTGCCTTTGGTAGTGACGGCGCTTCTGTGATGATTGGTTCTGAGAGTGGGGTTGGAGTTCGCTTGAGAAATAAAATGCCATACTTGTTATTTTTCCACTGTTTAGCGCACAAGCTCGCACTTTGTTGTAAAGATGCTGGAGATGATATTCCCTTTTTTGAAAACTTTGACACCACACTGCACGCTATATCTTCTTATTTTACACGGTCCTGCAAGCGCACAGATAGATTCATGAAGATTCAGGAAGCTTTGGGTTTTGACTGCACCAGTAAGGTAGCTAAAGACGTGGAAACACGGTGGCTTTCTAAAGGCCAGTCTGTGGAGTCTGTTTATTCAACTCTTCCTGCACTTGTAGAAGAGTTTCGCGAGGAGGGCGCCAAAGGTTCAGATATTGCTGCAGCCTTACATAAGCAAGTGACTTCTATCACCTTTTTAGGAACTCTGTGCTACTACAAAGACCTCACAAGTAAACTCAACCTCCTAAGCAAGTGTTTTCAGGCGGATACTATCGACTTTGAGACCAGTGTGGACTTGATAGCCGCAACCCGCTTGGGTTTGGAAGCTCTATACATACATCCGACGAAGCCGGGCGGTATTACCTTGAAGGGCTTATTACGTTCTCTTCCAACAGGTTCTGACAAGGAGCTTTTCCCATACCCTCACCCCAAAGGAGAATTGATGATTGAATGCGATCTTACTGTTGTGGACTCGTTATTTGAGCATATCAAGATTCATGCGACCAGCTTATTCTCAGAGTTGGGCGAGCGTTTCCCTTCCCACCACTTGATGAGTGCTTTCGACATTTTCAGCCCTTCTTTGTTTCCGCGTGACAAAACCAAGCTCTCAGAATATGGTGATGATAAGCTCGAGACATTGGTTGCGCACTATAATGAGGTGCACCGTGGTCTGGATTTTGCTGCGCCACTCATGGATTTGACGACAGTTGCAGAAGAGTGGGAAATTATGAAGATATATTTATTTGAGAAGGAGATTTGGTCTGCAAGTAGCTATAGCGAGTTTTGGGCGCCCATTATGCACAAGGCGGCTGTAGAATTCGAGAACGTACTGTTGTTGGTATGCATACGAGACATTTTGCCTCTTAATACTGCTCCTTGTGAACGTGGCTTTTCCAAGATGGGAATAATCAAAACTGCCTTGCGAGGTAGTCTGCGACCCGAGACTCTTTCAGCATTAATGATGTGCTCAATCAATGGCCCAGAACTCAAAGACAAGGATGCAGTTCACGCTTTGATTTTACGAGCATATACCAAATGGGAAGCTGCGAAGATAAGACGCCCAGAATGTTCGAGTGCAGCAGCGCGCAAGAAGAGGCAGTACAGAGGTAAAGCCATCGATTCAGAAGTGGTGGCACCGACTGTTATTTTGCATGGGACATTAGACTTGGCAGAAGATGATGATGAGCCCATTGATGGTGCTGTATCTGCTGAGGATGAAGAGGCGGATAGCGCAGAAGCAGAAGAGGCGATCGATATGGACTGGTGTCCGGATAATTTCGTACCACCAGATGGTTGGACTGTGCAAGAGACCCCTCCAGCGCGTGTAACACATGCAATTTTGAAAAAAGCTGCGAAGATTGCACATCGTTTCAAGGATGGGTGGCATTTGGGAACATTTCGGTACATTAGCCAGACGGGATCCGAGAAGGGCCTGAAAGCCACGTATTATAATGATGAAGGGCTTCTATACTTTCACAGTTTAGCTCCAGAAGATTATGGTATCGACCAGAAGTGGGTTATTCTGAAACGAAAAGCTCAGAAGAAGAAAGCTCTTGAGGAGGATCAAGAAAGCTAGATTATTTTCGCATGTTTCGTGGCTAGTATATGATTTTGTTTTATGGCCCTTACACTATTTTTATGAGTTATTTTTTTAATATATGATTTTGGATTTGGTTTAAATATCCATTGTTATGATAAGTGAATGTAAATATGTGAAATAGTGATCGTATAATAACGTGTGTGAGCTCAACATAATGAGCTCGGTGATCGGTTTGAGAAATACTGGCCGTATCATTACGTTGATAGCTCAAAATGTCGGGCTCGATGTCCTCTATTAGGCTATCAAAATTACGGAGTTGGGCGCAGTGTCCTCTATAAGGTCCTCTTCACACACACACACACACTCTCTCTCTCTCTATCAAACATCGTAAACGTGTGATGATTTTGCGAAATCGTGGTTGGCCGACCCGGGGCCGAAAAAAATATTAAGATATTTGGAGGCCTCCCATATGGAATTGATGGCCGAAGGCCGGCCGAAAGAATTCTGCTTGTCGGCCGATCCGGCCGATGGCCGACCTAAGATGATTCACGATGTTCGGCCGAGAGGCGTCACCGGAGGACTTCTCCCCTGAATTCAACCAAGCGACGACAAAACGGTTTGCCAAGCTAAACTCGAAGTACGGGCCGGACAATACCGCAAAGGTGGTGTACACATACGACCCGGATGATCCCGAGACACCTTGGGACACTACTGATCCATTCATCCTGGCGGCTCAAATTGAGCACCAAGTTGTAATCAAGAAACATCCTGTGATGAAGACGGCGGTGATATTTGATTTAAAGGCTGACTTTTTCGAGTGCATCGACGATGATGGTTCACGACCGAAAGGTGCAAGACGCAAGAGGCGATCATGATAATACGCCGGGCATCGTACTTAGTGGTCTGTATGTTGAATAGATGCAATCGTACATGTATGTGTAGATAGACCTATCAATTAACTTAGCCGTATATTATGTATCATAGCAACAGAGCATGATGACAACCCTGAAGTTGTTAGGAAGATACCTGGAATGTCTTCCGCATGTCTTCCGTGCGCCTTCTGAATGTCTTCTGTGATTACGCGACTAGTGTACGTGTGGTATGAAGTAGCTATGTGGCCAAATTGCATAATCATCACATATGTGTCGATAACACATGTCAGAATGTATTCTGGCCCAGAAGACATTCGGAACATCTTCCGGGTATCTTCCGGGAAGACTGCCCTTTGCACGTCTTCCGGGAAGATGTCTTCCGAAATCCGGAAGACATTCCGCACATCTTCGGCACGTCTTCCCCGAAGAGTGTCTTCTGGTTTCCAGAAGACGTTCCCGTCAGAAGACGTCTTCTGGAAACCAGAAGACATCATTTCCCCGAAGACGTCTATAAGACGTTCAGAAGACGTCTTCTAGACGTCTTCTGATTTTCCCAGAATGTAGGGGACTGCAAGGACAAGCGCCATGTAGGCGGCTTGCGCGACGCGATGAAGGCGGAGATTGCGTCGCAGTTGCGCCCAGCGCGCCGCGAAGCGAGGCTTGTCCAACCTGGCGGGCAAAGCGGGCAAGTGCACGCGGCCCAACAAGAAGACTTGGGACCAGCGCAGGGTCGGAACGGTCCATCCACGGCCATGTTGAATGTGACCGGCGTCAAGCGGGCAATGCAAGGGACAGGAGCCGTGGCATGCCACGTCGCCAGCGTAGATGTCGGCACAAACCCAAAGCCAGGCGAGGACCACGAAGAGGAGGACGATCACACACTGTGACCAGCACGCCAAGGAAACGACCACCATCCGAAGGGGCATCACCACCCAATCCCCTGCACGCACGCGGTGCATGCCAGCATAGACGCCTGTGGCGCGCAAGATGAGGAGCCCAATGTACCAAACGCAGGCTAGAGCCCATAAGACCCAGATGTCATAAGACGCACGAAGGGGGTAACGTCGAGCAGTCGACCACCATACGGGCAGCTGGCGCAAAAGCGAGGCCATGGAACACCTCCACCAAACTTGAAAGGGGCACCATGACAGGTGCCAGGCTACTGCCTCCCACATCGCCCATATGGCGACCACGGGAACGGGACCGCGTCCCAACCACCACCAAACCACTGCACTGCCTGCAAACGTGATACACGCTCGCAGGACACCTGGCCGTAAGTGGACCGCCCGTGCAGGCGGCCCACGGCCACAGCGTTGGTCGTTCACCAGGGCCACCCGCCCGCTGCGCCCGGGGAGCCCTGCTGAAAATGCGCCTGCCTCTGCGCCTCACGCTGTTCGTCCGTGTGGCGTTGAAACGCCTGCGTCTCTGCGCTGCATATTGAAGCTGGAGAAGGAGGACACCGCGACGTGAGACCGGCTGGTATCCTGGAATCCCTTGGTGCATGAACGACATGGGTAGCGGTCCCATGGCGATCTACAGAAGGGGCAGATGCGCGTGCAGCGCCGCCTGCGCCTGGCTGTCTACGAGCAGGGGGGTCTCGAACCTCGTGTACATTCCTCCGTGAAGTCGTATTCATGTGCTCGGGTCGCTCGGCCACGTGAGCCTGACGGGCGGGCGGTGGCGGCGGCGGCGGCGGAAGACGCAGCGCCTCCAAGGCCCCTAGGGCTGGCATCAACCATGGCGCGGCCGAATGCCTGGTCCCCCATTGCAAGGAAGTGAACTTCCGGTCGTCTCGCTCGAAGTACTCATTCGTGAACTCAGCTTGCCAAGAAAGACACCGCTCGTCCTCCAAGAAGATGTAGTACACGGGCGTGGCACCCGGGTGCGCCATGCAGCACAGCACATGCGCCGCTTCAAACTCCACGTACTTGCACAGCGCGAACGCGACGTTCCGCGCATGACCCCCCGGCAACCTGTGCCCTGAGTCACGGTGCGACAAATCAGCCCAGGCTGAAGTCACGGCCTCTAGGAGGCCGGAAGACGTAGTCTGTCCCCCAAGAGGGAGACGCCAGCCCTTGTCCCCACACGCGATGGTCTTGTTGTGCTTCCTCTCGACTTGGCTGGTGATGCCTGGACGCCTCCGCATCCTGAGACCCCGCTCCTGGTTGCACACGCCAAGCTGGTACATGATGCGCCGTTGCCTGCACTGATCATAGTCCGTTACGCGAAACCGTATCATGAAGACAGTGAGGTTGCGGCGATCCTTCAAGGCTTCCACCTCCTCCACGGACAGGAATTGGCACAACGAGCGACCAGATGCTGTGGCCATTCGTGTAGCGTCGTAATCTGACTCTGTTGGGGATGGAGGCACCCACCCAGGAGCCCGTGGCAGAGGACCCGCCCGCGGCGGACTCGGAGGCGTAGGAGGTGGGCCTCCCGAAGAAACTGACGGGGAGCCACGCGGAACACGGACAGAGTTCGCCCACGAGCCAACGTTGGTCATGGCAGGCGATGCGGAGGGCGACCTCCTACGAGGAGGGCTGTTGTCAGGATCTGACGACACCAAATCCTCGGTCTCATGGCCGCTGGATGAAGGCGACGGAGTGCGAGCGTACGCCATGCGCGCGAAGCGAGATGGCGAATGGCCGCTGGGCCTGGCCCGAGACGGCCCCGCGACAGCTTGAGATGGTCGTGCAATCTGCGACGAACGAGGTGGCGAGTGGCTGCTCGACCTGGCGCGAGATGGCCCTGCGACAGCCCGGGATGGTCCTGCTCCCGCGGCAGGAGCAGGTGGTTGCGCAGGGGCTCGCTTGGTGAGCCTGAAGTTGGCCAAGTTGTTGGGCGGTGGTGGCCTACGCTGCGCATCTGCATTGAGCGCATCTTGGCCCTGCCGCCTGGTGTTGGATGCCTTGAGCATCTTCCTCATCTCCCCCAAGCGCACGTACTCTTGAGCAGCGGCATTCTGGGAGAACACCCTACCAGTTCCCCCAAGACCATCCCCCACCGGGTAGTACTTGGTGCTCGAACCCAGAACGATGAGCTCCAGAGGTGGCGCTATGCTGCCATATAGATCGTACTGTTGGAGGACGCCAGTCGAGAGGGACTCTATGTCCACCGGGCGGAGGTACCTGAGCAGCTGGTACGTCCAGACACCAGCGCTCTCGTACCAATGAGGGAGCTGAAGCTCACCCAGCAACTCCTCACTGTTGTACACTCGCGCATGATCCAGCGTGCAGCGCATCAGCTCGAGGTGCTGCGTGGCTGTACTTGGTTGTACACAGAGGACACGCTCCTTCAGATCCCACATGAGGGTGCCAGCGACCTCACCTCACCGCTGGGGTACGTAAACAGCTCCTGGAGCGTGTGCTGCAGTCGCTGGATTGAGTTGAGGCTATCGAGCGCTCTGCCTTCTTCCCTGGGCTTGACGACGTCTTGCTTGTTGGCAGGGGATGGCACGTGTGTCATATAGCTCCCCTTGAGCACCCAACAGTCATTATCCTCGTCGTGATCCAACTTCTGGTCCACATACAGCCAGTTAGGGGGCAACAGCTGTTCCACCATCACCCACTTCTGCTCGAGGCAGCGGACGAACTCCACGCAGACATGCTCCTGGGAAGGTCTGGCTGGTATGTCCTCAGGGAGCTCCTGAAGGATGCGGCAAAGACGCGCCACATGGTGCCGGTCCAGGTACAGTCTCTGGTCCGCCCAGTTGTGGTCAAGATGAACGTCCAGAGGTGGACGACCCCCGGTCAACTGGCTATCGGTGACCCACTTCGTGCGCCCACCCACCCAGGGGTTTGGTCCTGCGTAAAGTTGCGCAAGCATGCGCTCTGACCCTGCCAGCTCGACGGACGTCAGTGACGCCAGGTAGCTCCTTCGACCTCCTTCAAGCGAACATGTGTGAACGCGAGATGCCGCCTCGACCTCTGCGCGTGTGACGACTCGGGGTCTAGGGGGCGCAGCAGATGGCCCTGACGAAGGCATCGGTGACCCCACCGGCGACTCATCGTCGTCAAGGATGTGCTCAGACCGAATCCCAGAAGCAGCGAATCTCTCCTCCCTAGTGCTCGGGGGTGGGCACCCCAGCCATTTGCACTCCGTCTCATGCCCAAAGATCTCCGATTGTAAACATACCACCGGGTCCAACCTCCTGGGCTGGTGAGGACGCTTGGGTGTCGTCATGTCGACCAGCGGAAGAACCACCTCAGCATCCATGCCCAAAACCTTCGGTGCATGCGACACGGCCACGCAACTTCCCAACTTGATGTCAATCATCAGGGAGTTCTTCAGCGGCCCAGTGCCTATCAACAGGTCCCAGGAGTTCTCAGCCTCGAAGGTCACGAAGGCGTACAACCGGTGAAGCGTCATGTGCGGCGTGCCCGCAGCCAAAATGACGTCCACGTAGCAATAATGGGTGAACTTTGTGGGACTGTTGTCACATCTGGTGACCTTGGCGCCGGTGGTGGCTTCATAAATTGTGAGACCCAGCCGCCTCACAACAGAGATCGAGATGATGTTACAGTTGGCGCCGGTGTCCATGAGGATCGCCCGGTATAGCATAAGCTCGCCACCAGATGACACCAGCGCCAGCCCCTCATACAGAGTAGCATTCCGCAACTTGCAGATGGGCTGCACCTGAGCCATCAATAGCACCTGCTCGTCGGTCAGATGCTGCGTCATCTTTGCCCTCAGTGCGTCGTAGGCGGAGGTCTTGATGGTACCAGCTCGCACATGTCCATGGTCACTGAAGTCAACCACCCCCAGATCGTCCACGTAGGCAGCAGCTGCACATCGAGCGGCGGCGCTGTCGACCACCCCGTTGGGCATCTCGTCCAATGGCACCTCCTCGGTTGCACAATGTCCTGAACCGTCTGCTTCCCTTCTTACTCCTTGCGTCGCTGTGGCGTGCGTGTCTTCCAACTCATGCTCATTGACCTCGGTGGGCTGTTCGGTTGCATCATTCGGATCCTTGCCCATGAGCTCCTCCAGCGCCAAAAGGTTCTCGATGTCCTTCGGGAGATCGATGGCGTTCTGGGATATCAGGATGGCAGCAATCTGCGAGCAGGCACGCACGGAGCTGCGAAGATTGGATGCCAACAGGTGGACCTTCCTGCTGAGTACGTCGGGAGGAACGGCTCTTCTAGGCACCTGAGCGGCCCTGTCGAACTCCTCCGGCGTCTTGACCTGGAAGCCCCGCATCTGCTGAGTGCTGCCCAAGGCGACAGCGGCGCTGGCCTGGAGACTCGGTGCGTGATCGACGCCAACACCATGACCACCTTCCAGCCCACCCCCAGCAGGGCAGTCCTGCTCATCCTCCTCGTATTCAGCCTGTTGGGTGAAGTTGGAGTCGTACTCGGTCTCCGCATCGCTGGCCTCTGATCGGGCCTGTGCATCGGCGATCTTGTCATCCTTTGGAGGTGACCCTGCCTGGAGGCCTGACAATTCTGCGGCGAGTTTCTCCTTAACCTCGGCACTGGCAGCCACTTGCTGCTGCTGCTGCTGCTGCTGCTGTGGCTGCCTCTGCTTGGCCTCCGGGAGCTTAAGCCACTCCTTGGTGGTGATCCCCATCTTGTGCTTATCAAAGCGGTGTGCGATGTTGTAGGCGCGCATCTGGGCATTCTTAACCTCGTCCGGCCACTTGGAGTTCTGCCTGTCCTTATGGAAGTTGGGCGGCACCCGGGCATCGCGACACCCCGTGTAGCAGCGCTCTGGAGAGTGGGGCAGGCGCGTGAAGCACCAGTCACACTGAAACTTCTTCGAAGCATCAGGTGGTGGCACCTTGCTGTAAGAAGGTTTCTGACGCTCGGCATTGTTCGCTTCCCTCGCAGGCTTCTTGGCGTCGTCGCCACCATGCTGTGCCTGCTCCTTCTTCTTGGGGTCCCTGCGTCTGTCCCCAGTCTTGGAGGCAGAACCCGAGCGCCTCATGGCTGACACCAGTGCAGACAGGTCAAGCCCCATCTGCCTGGCCTCGAAGCAGGAGTACACGCAGTTGAGCCTGCGAACCAGCTCCTGCTGCAGTGTGAGGGCCCAAGCCTCTGCATCGTTCTTGAGCTTGTCCTGCACCTCCACGATCACCTCCAGGTCCTCCCAAGTGACCCTGTTGGGGGCAGGATGGCTGACACGCAGCTGCTCGGACACGCGATCTCGGTATTCTTTGATGCGCAGGCCCTTAATGCATTCCTCGATGTTCTGCCTGACGACGGAGTCCTCCACCCTCCTGCCGGTGTTGAGAGCTGCCTCCCTGCGACGACAGCTCTTCACGTAGGCGAGGCCGTCCTGCTCGTTGGTCTGCGGCTTGGCGATCAAGAGATCCTCCTTCTCTTTGGTGCCCTTCATTAAGAATTTAGCTTCGAGCTCTGCAACAAAAGCCCTCAAGGCCCAAGAGTAGTGAGAATCTTCAGTGCCATCTGGCCCCGTGAGACCCTTCGTGGAGGTTCCCTCGCCTGCCCACTCATCAGACGCCTCGCCATCCTCATCACCCTCCTTGAACACCTTACAAACTGCCCAGGTTGACCCTGGCGCCAGCTCATGAAAAGGAGGCTGCGCACAACGCACAGATCCCTGGTAGGCATCTCTCATGGTAACGTCCTTCAGGACATGGCAAGCGTGTGAAGCCATGACGCCATTCCTCAGGTAGGCAGCGCACCACCAGTCATAAGCGACTGAGGTGGAATGGTCATCCCCTGCTAGAAACGATGGTATGCTGTCCCACAATGATCTGTAGTCTGGTCTGGACCCAGCGAAGGCCTCCTTCTGCTGCTGACTGAGCGCATGGTAAGATGCTGACTTCATGTACCTACGCTTCCTGGCCTCAAAAGCCCGCTGGACTTTCGCCACCATGTCCACGAAACGCCTGATGAAGAGCGCTCTGTCCTCACTCTTACTACCGGTGTACTGGAGTCTGACGTCTTCCTTGTCAAGTGAGTGGCTCTCCTTCTCATAGTGATCCATCTCGTCTACGTCGTCAAACGCAAAGAGAAACTGGTTTGCAGGCGCTGAGGCTACTACTGCTGCTGCGAGTGCTGTTGCTTCTAGCGCTGTTGCTGCTGGAGATGGCGGTGCGGAGGGAGTGGTTTCTGAGCCCGACCCCTCTGCGCTCATATATTCCGTGTCAAGGTCCTGACTGGCCCGCTCTCGTGCCAGCCGTCGTGCCTCACGTTCTCTGGAATGGACAGAGGCAGCGCTTGGCTCTGCCTCGCCCTCCGTGGTGAAGTACTGTGTTGGTGCTCAGCCAACGGGACCAAGGAAGAGTTCCCCCTTCTCAGCGCAAAGCTCGTTCCCCAGTAGACTGGAGGCTTGACTCAGACTGGCTCAGGCCAGTGCACTGAGTGCCCCTGGATCCGCCTTGCTGAACAAGTGAAAGAACGAAACGCGTGTGGGCAGCGAACGCCTAAAGGTCCAGCACTGTGCTTCAGCGCTCTGAATCAGCAGCAGATGCAGAGTATTCGTGCGAGGAAAGTTAAAGCTGGGCCAGTGTGCTGAGCACTTCTGGATTAGCTGGGCCAGAGTTCATCAAGAGCACAATGACAGTGAGGGCAACTCCACAACACCAAGAAATAGCACTGATATGCAGCGGTGTGAGCTAGGCCAGTGTGCTGAGCACCCCTGGATTCACAACACCACTGCTAATCAAGGAAGCCATGGCTGGCATGTGAGCTCACTCCCCAGTCCAGTCCAGCAAACAAGTACCAGGTCGCTGACAGAGTTGGAAGCTAAGCCAGTGTGCTGAGCACCCTGGATTCACAGCACTACTGCTGATTCAGAAGGTGGCCCGTGACATGAGGGCCTCACCGGCTGACCAATACTGTAGAAAGGATAGAAGAATTCTCCAACACATTGTGATAAGGCAGCAGAAGGTCACTCCAGTAGTGAGCAGCACTCCAGGCTGGAAACGTAATTAACTCTGAATCCACCAGGTCACTGTGTCACACCAGGGAATAGACCACTCAGTTGTCGCCTTCAGAGCTGATGCTGCTGCCAGTCCTCTGGCAAGCTCTTCCTCTGCTTCAGGCTTAGGCCAGTACACCAGGGGTGTCCCTGGATTAACCGTCAGACAAGGTGGAGCTGCCCAAGAAACCGTAAGTTGCAGTTCCAGACATAGAGCAGTGATTCACTGCTGATCCACTTCTTCGCTGGTAAATAAAAGCAGATGTCGCCGCTAGTTAGCTCCCAGGCCAAGCACACCTGCCTTTCAGCTAAGCCAGTACACCAGGGGTGTCCCTGGATTCACTTCAGACAAGGTGGCCAGCTGGAGAGCCCACTGGAAGATAGTTCATCAAGGTGTACATTAGCTGTTGATCCACTCTTAGCCGGTAAGACAGGGCAGATGCCGCTGCTGATTAGCTCCCAGGTGACACACACCTGCCTTTCAGTTAAGCCAGTGCACCAGGGGTGCCCCTGGATTCACTTCAAGCAAGGTGGTCAGCTGAAAGAACCACTGAGAGCTGCTCATCCAGGTGTACATTAACTGCTGATTAACTTTGTCGCCGCCGCCGCCCAAGCTCATGCCGTGCTGATTAGCTCAAAACTGGAGGACACCTGTCAGCAGCTAGGCCAGTGCACCAGGGGTGCCCCTGGATTCGCTGAAGAACAAGGTGTTGAGCATATCACTGTGTAGAAGGAGGCCGCTCATGACTAGTGAATTCAAAGCTGATCCGTCGCCGCCGTCACTGGAAGCTCTTTCAGTGCAAGTACCACCAAGTTCAGGGAAGAAAAAGGGTCCGCCAGTGCACCGTGGGTGCCCCTGGAGTCGCCTGACTTCCGAATCCGCTCTTTCAACGGCTGCTGACTTCTCGCCAAAGGGCCTTCACTTCCGGATTAACACTGAAATAAAAAGCCGCTCCGCGCAGGACATTATTGTTTTGAAAAAGTATGAAAACAGCAGTAAAATATATCCATCAAAATTGATATTATATCACAAAATACGAATTATTGTGTGTACAAAAGCTGTGAGCAGAACTGTCTTAGCACTCTAGCACTGGCACGCGAACAGCCACCTAGTACTTGCGAAGGCAAAACAATAATGAGTCCACTAGCCTGACCTTCGGTCAGAGTCTACTTATATCTCAATGTCCTGTCACATTTCCCAAAACCGTAACGGGTTCTAGCCCTTAAATCTTCATCTGGCCAATGGAAAGTCATTATCCCATGCCAGCTCTAACAATGTTACCGTTTACCGCATTCTGACTGACACGTCAGCGACAAAGGAGTCACTGCCATCTTCGTCTTATCATTCCCTGGTCACCCGATGGTGACTATATCTTCTCTGACAAGTCTGCATCTCACAGATGGTCATCTTCGTAAAGCCTGTCATGCTGTCACCACTGTCATGCGTGTCACCAGCTGAACAAACCCGGCGCGGTACCATGAGAAGCCGGCGTTTGTTACAAGCTGTAGCATGACGGTCACCCAAGCAGGTGGAAAGAAGGATTGACACCATTAGCTCGGGACCGATGCAACAAAATGGATAAAGCCTATCGGACACCAGGTGGGAAGGATGTCATGGCCCGATCGCGTCATGGTGACCTGAAATCGCGACCTGACCTCATGAAGGCGTGACACAAGCGTTGCCACGCTCGTGTCGCCGGCGATTTCTGGCGAAATCTAAACGACCGCTCCCTAGATTCCATTCTTCCCGCGAAATCTTCACTTCACAGCACTTAAATGCTTCCAAAAAACAGCCGCCCTGCATTCATTTTGTTTGTATTACATGGCGATACCACTGCGTCCCCCCAATCCTGAAGCTGAAGCTGCTCGTCCTCACAATCCTTTTACTATACGACAAACCAGAAATTATGCGGTTCCGCGCATTCGCCACTGGCGCTTAGAGTTCTACTCATTAGATGACGACGGTTCTATTCATCTTCCACTCGCGTTCAGACTGCAGCTTCGGCGCTGGCTGCCACCAAATAGAGATTGCGGATTCTTTTGGGTCTTCTACAACCAACACGGTGTACCTAAGTGGACCATTCCAGCTTGGTACGACGTCCGCGTGGGGCGTTTCGTTACCCAATAGGTCAGCGACCAGTGTCTAGCCTCTACCGGTCCGTTGTCTTCTGCTTTCCTACTCCTAAGGCATGTCTTTCTTTTCACGCCTAACCCTTAGCGGGCGTTCACGCGCGATGTTCGGCTTTGCGTCGCATCTGGTTGCAGCGCATGCCAACACCGCGGAGGTTAGCACAGAACCAGCGGGTTCTAAACCTACATGCCCCAACCTACAGCCCGACGCAACCAACCTCCTTGCCGATACCATGTTCACTATTGGCACCGCTGGCTCTCTAGAATACCGGATCCCTTGGGGGTCGCTTTCTCGCCACGATCTTCACTGGTCCTGGGAAAGCATACCGCGATCATCTAAACCAAAACTGCTCCCAACAACGTACCTTCCAGTGTCTCGCGTACAGGATTTTGTCCGCGGCGAAGGAAACTACGGATCACCTTCCAGTGATCCTAATCCGAACCAGTTTCACATTATGCGCGTTAGAAACGACGCCAGCGCCAAGACAAAACCATATACGAAACCTCCCAAAACGGACCGCAGTTTAGCTAAACCTCGTCCAGCGCATGATGGTTGGCCCTACAAACATCATTACGCATGTCGTTGCGGGTTCCAGTCCGAATGGCGGAAACGCCAAGCTGCGAAAGCTGCATGCGCTCCCCCTCCAGAAGGCGTTGTTCCACGTCCCGCCACAAAGCTCAAACACAACAGATCTGCGCGGTTTTGTGGCTGCTCTGCCTCCTTTCGGATCGGCGTGCCAGTTGCCTCCTCTTTGGGTGCCGAGTATCCGGTTGTTCCAATAACCTACGTCAACATGGAACACGCGAACCACTGTATCAGCACCTGCCCTCCCAAATGTTCTGTTCACGATCTCAGGACCACAGACGGCACCCGTATTGGGTTCTTTCGGCCAGAGATTAGTCCTATTCTTCGTGATTTTCTTCGTTTCCAGTACAGGAACAACCAGAACGTCAAACCGAAGGACGTGCAGACAGCGTGGCGCACTGTTCGCATTGCTGAAGGAGCCATGGTCTTTGATCCAGAAACAGGCGAGCCGTCGGCCGAGGTGTGAGTATTCCCCAAGCCCCAGTGACCGTATCCCCCATGCCCCAGTGACCGTATGCCCCAAGCCCCAGTGGGAGGTAT
>LGRX02001269.1:0-47683 GCA_001247695.2 Cymbomonas tetramitiformis | reverse complement strand
CCCCCAAAAGAAAAGCGGTCCGCTCCCGGACGCTACCTCTCGGTGGCCCTAAGGGGAGGGCGCGGGTGAGCACCTCGGTGTGCTCACCTCGTGGCGACACGCATGCAAGGGTGGACCTCCTTGCACGCGCGTGACGATGCGTCCCGTCGAGATGGGTGCACTCGCCCGGAGCTTGGGGCTCGCCGGCCTCATCAGCACCCCAAGTGTGGGTGCCGCGCTCCGCGCTCGGCGGCGGGGCATGCGTGCGCGGTGTGCTGCTCCCAGGCACGCGCATCAACCTCTGCAAGGAGGCCCGATGCGCCTGGACGCGGTGCACACGCTGCGCGCTACCCCCAGGCACCATGCGTCTGGTGTGCTTGTCGGGGCAGCGGCGCGTCACGCAGCCCGAGACAGCACAGTGAGAGCTGCTGCCTCATGGCGGTGCGCCCGGCGCGCTCGCGGTGGCTGCCATCTGCCACTGGCGGCGCGCTCTCTCCCCCCCAAAAGAAAAGCGGTCCGCTCCCGGACGCTTCACTCTCGGCGGCCCTACGTAAGGGGAGGGCGCGGGTGAGCACCTCGGTGTGCTCACCTCGTGGCGACACGCATGCAAGGGTGGGCCTCCTTGCAGGGTCGCTCCGCGTACGCCTACTGTTCCTACCCTAAGTCCTAAACCTCCTAATACTTCCCTAGTACGCCTCGAGGGCCCCCTCGTAGAGGTGGACTCTCCAGATGGCGTTTGCTTCCCCAAGTGCGTAAGGATGTGAGCATGGAGCAACTGATAGTTGTCTGCTCACACCCTTAGCTAGGCTCGTGAGCGCTATGCTCTCAGCCTTTGGCTCGGCAACGCCACTGGGGTCCGGTGCGACACCCACCGAGCTCCTCGTGCCACGGGCCCCTCGCCTCCTACGTGAGGCTATCCGCCTTCTATCGCGGGCCCCTCGTCTCCCGCGGCGACCTGCTCGCCTCCTCCGACGGCATGCTCGCCTCGTGGGGGTCGCGCCTATCGCACTCCGAGCATCGCTCCTCCCTCTCGCATCCTGCGACACGGCCTGGACGCCGAGAGCCTGCGAGCCTGTCGAGTCCAATGCCTCGGCCGATGGCCCGACCACGCCTCGCCTATCATGGGTCCCTCGCCTCCCGCGGCGACCTGCTCGCCTCCCCCGACGGCATGCTCGCCTCGTGGGGGTCGCGCCTATCGCACTCTGAGCATCGCTCCTCCCTCTCGCATCCTGCGACACGGCCTGGACGCCGAGAGCCTGCGAGCCTGTCGAGTCCAATGCCTCGGCCGATGGCCCGACCACGCCTCGCCTATCATGGGTCCCTCGCCTCCCGCGGCGACCTGCTCGCCTTCCTCTACGGTTCGCTCGCCTCGTGGGTGTTGCGCTTGCCGCAACCCGGGTATCATGCCACCTCCTCGCATCCGGCGAAGCGGCCTCAACGCCGAGAGCCTGCGAGCCTGTCGAGTCCAACGCCTCGGCCGATGGCTCGACCACGCCTCGCCTACCACGGGCTCCTCGCCTCCCGCGGCGACCTGCTCGCCTCCCTCTACGGCTCGCTCGCCTCGTGGGTGCTGCGCCTGCCGCATCAGGGACACCGCACCACTTCCCCGCATCGGGCGACGTGGCCACAACGTCGAGAGCCTGCGAGCCTAACAGGTCCGTGTGGCTAGGGGGCAGCCGTGCGCCCTCTCGGAGAAACGCCTCCGCCTCGCCGCCAGGTAGCGGCAATGACACCTCCTCGGGCAGCACCTCGGCAGAGCCACTAGAGGACATCCGTGCACACTCCATGGATGGGCTGCACCTCGACTGTGCGCTCCGGTGATGACTGCGTGCACCCCTCACGCGGTGACTCGACTCTGCTGGCAGGTGGCCGCTGCGCGCACTCGTCGGGCCGCACCGCTAATGTGCCGCCAGGGGCCAGCTGTGCGCACTCTCGGAGCGACGCCTCTGCCTCCTCGTCGGGTGGCGGCAGTGTGTGCTCCTGGGGCAACACTCCTGCTCCACTACCATCAGGTGGCCACTGTGTGCGCTCCCCGGGCAGCACCTCCACCGACGACTGCGGATATGGGCCTAGTGGTGGCGCCGTGAGCGGCCTCCAAGGCTCCGCATCAACGGACAGCTGGGTGCGTGTCACGCCAGCGCGCGCGTCTGTGTCGTGGCTTTGGTCGCGCGCCTCGCTCGGGGCACCGCCAACGCTCTGGCTGTGGTCTAGCGCCTCGCTCGGGTCACCGCCAGCGCTCTGACCGTGGCCGTGCACCTCACAGGGGGCTGCGCCGGTGCCATGGCCGTGCTCGCGGGGCTCGCTAGGGGCACTGCTAGCGCTATGGCTATGGGTGCGCCTCGCGCCGGGGCATATGTAGCGCATGCCCGCGCCATGCTTGCTACTGCGCGCCCCGCTAGGGACGGCACTTGCACAGTAGCCGTGCGCTTCGCTCTGGGCAGCGCATGCGCTGTGGCCGTCGCCGCGCGCCTCGCTCGAGGCATCGCTCGTGCCGTGGCCGTACGTCATGCTCAGAGCAGCGACGATGTGGTTGCGCGCCTCGCTAGGGGCAGCGCCAGCGCCGTGCCTGTGGCCGCGTGCCTCGCTAGGGGCAGCGCCAGTGCCGCGACTGCCACCACGCGCCTCGCTAGGGGCAGCGCCAGTGCCGCGACTGCCACCACGCGCCTCGCTAGGGGCAGCGCTCGTGCCGCGACTGCCACCACTCGCCTCGCCAGGGGCAGCGCTGGTGCTAGGGCAGTGGCCGCGCACCTCGCTAGAGGCAATGCCGATGTGGTTGCGCGCCTCGCTAGGGGCAGCGCCAACGCCGTGCCTGTGGCCGCGTGCCTCGCTCAGAGCGGCGCCGAAGTGGCCGCGCGCCTCGCTAGGGGCAGTGCCAATGCTGTGGCCGTGGCCGCGTGCATCGCTCAGAGCGGCGCCGATGTGACCGCACGCCTCGCTAGGGGCAGCGCTAGTGCCGCGACTGCCACCACGCGCCTCGCTAGGGGCAGCGCCAGTGCCGCGACTGCCACCACGCGCCTCGCTAGGGGCAGCGCCAGTGCCGCGACTGCCACCACGCGCCTCGCCAGTGGCAGCGCCAGTGCCGCGACTGCCACCACGCGCCTCGCCAGGGGCAGCGCCGATGTGGCCGCGCGCCTCGCTAGGGGCAGCGCCAGTGCCGCGACTGCCACCACGCGCCTTGCTAGGGGCAGCGCCAGTGCCGTGACTGCCACCACGCGCCTCGCTAGGGGCAGCGCCAGTGCCGCGACTGCCACCACGCGCCTCACCAGGGGCAGCGCCAATGCCGCGACTGCCACCACGCGCCTCGCCAGGGGCAGCGCTGGTGCTAGGGCAGTGGCCGCGCACCTCGCTAGGGGCAACGCCGATGTGGCCGCACGCCTCGCTTAGGGCAGCGCTCGCGCAGTGGCTGTGGCCGTGCGCCTCGCCAGGGGCAGCGCCAGCGCGGTGGCCATGGCCGCGAGCCTCGCTCGAGGCAGCGCTCGTGCTGTGGCTGTGGCCACGCGCTCCCCTAAAGGTAGCACCGGTGACGTGGCCGTACGCCGAGTGCGCTCTGCGCTCGTCCGATCTGAGGTACCTCCCCCCCCCTTCGGACAGGCGCAAGACCGCACGGCGCACAATCCCACGGGACGTTACTCGCAAAAAGCTAAGCCTAGCAACGAAAAACGCCGCCTGCCGCCACGCCCGCAAACCCGCCGCCCGATCCCGCATCTCCTGACCCCTAAGCCAAACCACGCAACGGTCGCGCCCGACACGGACATCCCGCAACACCTGAAGCCGTAGAATGAACCACGCCGCCCGATCCCAAGCCCGCCGTCGAGCCATATGCGTCGCGCGGCACGTGGCCACTTGAGCCAGGTGCTCACCACCGCCGTGCGCCATAGCCGACTTCAACTCCTAACGCCCCGGCCAAGATCCCGCGCCATCCTAACGCCCCGGCCAAGATCTCGCGCCATCCCAAATCAATCAGTGCTAGGGGAGTGTGCGGTTCGACCGCAAACTCCCGCCGTACACGAGGAGGTTGTTAATCCCTCGAGCACATGACGAAGCTACACTAATCGTGTGTGGAGGCACTAATATATGCAATTGCAAAGTAGTAGCACCCGCCGCACCCAGGAATTCACCACCCGCGCACGAGCACGAGTGGCCAAACCGGCCGAAGCGCGGCAATTCCCGAGCCTAGAGGGCACAACACTTAGGACACTCGCGATCTAGAAACACGAGGACATTTTAGCAAAGGCCGCACAATTTGTAAAAAATTGCGCAACGCTCCCGCCGCGAAGGGTCGGTTTTGCCAAAAATCCACGCGATTCCTAAATCTCCGAAGCCTGAGGCCTAAATCCTAAAACCAAACCGCTCGTGCTACATATGCGTTATGTATGCACAAACAAGGGTTGCTACGTGAGGGTACTCACGCAATTTACCGTGCGAAAAGAAATTCACGACGGTCTCGGCTGCAGGGGCACCTGAAACCACCAAACACACACCCACCGGCGCGAACACCACCCCAAGCGACAAGATCTAGAATTCAAGAAACAATCAAGGGGGCAAGGCAATTCGCGAAGGCAAGCGCGCGTTCAATCAGAATTAATAATTCCCAAGCATATACGCAAAGGACGCTACAACGCCACGTCAGAGCAGCCGTCCCATCCGAGGACAGAACAGACTCAAAGTACATTCGCAAAGGGGAGGGAGGACCAAGGGCCCCAAGCCACCTCCTTCATTGCTAAGTAGTCGTACCAAACTACGTCGCGGATCAAAGCACTCGGAGAATTCCACTCCTAGAGCACCTGAATCCCACAACCACGCACCCACCAACACGAAGCAGAAACGCACGACACACTGTGCTTGATTTCACAAAACAAAACGCCGGGCGAAAGGCATCACGCAAGGGGGGTGCAATCAGAATACGCAGAAACAGAAATTTTCAGGAAGCGACCGGTAAAAACGATCCAATTACCATTTTGTAGGAGGCTACCACTCCAGTTTCTTCTCTTCTTTACACTTTCGGGCTTAACTATTACTAGCTATTAAACGACCGCACGAGGTATGATTACGTTTGGTCAACTATCGGACTTCGGTTTCATAAATCCTTCAAGTTATGCTTTTGCTTTCAAGTGCATGCTTTCAATACACAATATACAGCAGTTACGGCTTTTTATGTTACAATTCTCGGTTCAGTTCTCATCCCCGAAACTGGTTACACTTAGAGTTCTTATGCATTCAGGAACTCTCTCCATAACTCAACTGTACTGAGTACTCCGTACAACAGTCTAGGCACCTCACATCAACATCATTCTGATCGGTCCTACTGTACTCCGTACTGAGTACTCTTGCGTTTTGTACTTAGCCGTTTTTCTTGCTCTTGTGCTTGCCTCCTAGCACACATTATGGCAAAACTTGGATACGCTATCGACTCTAAAAATTACCCTGAAAATGAAGCCTTGAAGCGGGTGAAACCACATTAGTCACCACCCTTCCCAGACAACTCTACATGTCGAGGAATGTTACCTCCGCAACTCAAAAATATAACCTCAACCACACAGGTTCCTTTCTGACTCCCTGCGGTGGAATGTTAAAAAACTGGCAAGAAAGCAAAGGCTTTTTCAGGCTGAACGGTAATAGACCCCCTGGATGGCTAACCGCAATCGAAAAGGAAATGCTTCAAAACCCCGTAGATTTGGACCCACAGGCCAGATATGTCAAGAAACAATATAGAGACAACATAGTACCCCCGGACACGGGTGAGTTTCATTGGAAAGGAAATGGTGACCGAGATTCCATCTCTCTTATTCACATTACCAATATTGACTTAGAGGCCATGTCAATACAATATACAGAATACAGTAACAATGCCAAAAACCCTAATGTCTTTGTCAGAATCGAAGGAACCAGCAGTCTTCAATACGACTTTGAATATAGCATCACCAATGACGGTTGCATCCTAATTCCAGCAGGTTCCATTTTCGAATATAATGACCATATGGACCCGCCCTCTTCTGTTCTTGCTAAAGTCAGTGATATTAACTCACACTATGATTACATCTCAGACAGACAGTATGAGACCATTATTGCCAGAATGAAAAACAAAACTGCGGAAGAAGAAAGTGAATACAGCTGCCCTAGCGACTCGGAAGAAGAATCTACCCCCTTCGCCGAAAAGAGCAAACAAATGGAGGATTATGATATGGCAAGCGATGGTTCCCTATTTGCCGGTAAAAAATCAGCATGCAGTGGTGCAGCATATGCCATAAAAAACTTTGACAACGGAATGCCACTTGTTCGGAAGATGAATATCCCCCCCTCAAGAACTTTCGCCGCACCGGGGCTTCTTATCAAGGAAGATATCCAAAACCCTAGTAGCACATCTGCTGAAATTGCGGGACTGCGATTCTTACTCACACAACAAAAAGAGAAACTCCTCAAATCCATGACTCCAATGGTACATGCCATTGACTCCATGGCCGCAATATCTGCTGTAACAAAGGATGGCAGATCCATGAGTGCCATGCCCGGGACAAATTACGCGAAGCTAATCGCAGAGATGTGCAGGCTGTTCGCTTACTGTTAGAAGAACTTGGCTTCTACAGCGAAGGAGACCACAGTAAAATCATCCTTAAATGGATCAGGGGTCACAATAATGACAAAGTTTATGACAGAGTGGACCGTACTGCCAAAAGAGCCTCATTCAGAGGGGGTTGTTTAGACATCTCCCGCTACGACCCTGCCGAGGAACTGCCCTTCTCGTTATTATTTTTTGAGGTCCCTATTTTAGGTGATATCCGCAGTCACATTAGAAGAATTCAACGTCTCTCACACTATCATAATTGGAGAACTCTACAGTCTCAAGGGAAGTACTTGAGGATGCTCAACGAGAATAACACCACCCCCACTAAAGATATTTCCAAAATAACACCTAAAGCTTTCACTGCTTCTAGAAGCAGAGAACTCCTGGGTCTCCAAGCCTCTCCAGCACGTTTATGGGGAAAATCGAAACTGAAAACTGCCCCTACTGCCAACAGAATACAAAATGCACCTTCGAACACATCCAACTTGAATGCTCAGGACATAATAATAGTTTGTATAATCTTAGGACAACTCAAGATGGCGAACTAAGGAAAATCATTGCTGAAGAAATCTCAGAAAAGCCCAAACTACTAAACCCTGGAAAAGGTACCACATACATCAAAACACAGCCATCGAAACTTTTTCCACTTGCTGACCTAAGACAGGAAATGAATGAGGAATTATACTTACACGCTCTCCCGGAAGCTAGCATGTACCGACCATCAAGTTCAAAAAAGAATACCATTGCTGTGACCGCTAAACCCGAAGTGGACCATGTCACGGGAACAATTAAATATCCCGAACTCCAATATGTCCAAAAGAAAGAGTTTTGGAAACTTTTGGCCTGGCACCGCCTTTCCAACAAAGCAGTCCCATGCTCACTTGCGGAGTACTCGAATAGGGCACACGATATTCATGAAGCACTCAATGCATGTAAGTTTGAATCGGGAGATCCTAAAAACTGCTACGCAATCAGAAGAAGCCTCTTAGATATTTTGGTGGATGACAGAAACCTTGACAAAAACGGTTGTGAACTTTTCTCCAACCCACTAAATGCCCACCCTAGAATTCACTCGAGAAGATGCATACCCACCACAAGAATGAAAAAAGCCCTCAGGCCCTTCTGCCATCATGGGAAAATTGGCTTTGATGGTCTCGCTTGGGATGCCTACGTGGACCCGATAACAGGCATTGGCAGAATCGTTTATGGAAATCCCGGAACCCGGTCTTTTTTGTCGCATGCATGGTCATTTCTGTCGCTGTCGCAAGAAATCTCTCTGTCGCACGTCAAAAATTCCGAATCTTCTGAAAAAACCGGAAACGGGCAGTCGTTCCCTTAAAGGGACGAAGAACGATCTCACCAAAAAAAGGTGGGGGACGAAACGACATCGTCATCGTAACACTGTCGGATGGATGTCGGATGGAATGGATTCGACCCGAAGACAAGATCTGTCTAGTGTCAAGTTTGTCGCAAGTAACGTGTCCATCTTCGATCTTGAAGACAACCACCCCACATAAACTAATTTTCGACCGGCCGATTGGATCATCAACCGAACGATCGGATGTGGTGTTGTGGTCCTGATGGATGTGGTGGTGTGGACGTGTGGTCTGTGGTGCAACTAGAACTACCTCGTGTCGCGATAACCATAGCGTGACAGCGTGACAGATGACCCACAATTATACGTAATCACACAAGTCAGTCTCGTAGCTTGACGCACCAAATAGCGCTTGAGCTCAGCCGCCTTCTCACTTTATTTCCAGCGTTCAAAATACCCCTGTGCTGCGCTTGCTTTTTTGCTCTGACTATTTCTAAGTGAGTGTGTGCAGGTTTCCGTTTCATTTGGTGCATACTATCCTACCAGCTCGCTAACTTCGTCTGTTTTCTCCGCATCCTGTTTTGCAGCATCTACTGGCGTTTTTTTTCGCATGTCGCAGGATTGCAGGATTGCGCGCCTCAGCGACTTTCTTCTAGCGTATTTCTTGATGCTAATTGATACTAAATATTCCTGAAAAGGCATTCTGACAGATTCCTGTTTCTTGCCTTTTCAGGAAATACGTATCAGGCGATCTCTTTTGTGCACTACTGGGTGGGCTGTCGAGATGCTTGCTGCCTGCGACCCTGCCGATTTATTTTTGCAAATTCTTTGTGCTAATTATCCTGACGTCGGTGTTTTTTCCTTTGTCATTGTGTTTTCAGAAGAATGCTTGGAGACCGTCGGGCACCTTGCCCGTCGGGTTGAGTTCGACTCCCAACATTTCTATTACTGACTAGCGTGTTGTATTTTGCAGAGTATGTGGATACTTTTGGTTATTGTTCAATTTGCACAGTTTTCAGCGTAATTCGACTCTCCATTCTCTAGTCGCTGACTTCGTAAATTTGTGCGTGCAGGATATCGGAATGCTGTGTTTTGGAGATATTAGTAGGGTGATAGTGTAGGTTGTAGTGCTGTTTATTTGATGTTTATAGAAAAGTAAGTGTAATAATAGCTTAAAGCTGTAAATTTGGTTTGTGTTTTGTAATGACACCAATGTTTCGTATCACACCGTGCGTGACGAGTTCTCGTGTATACATGCGTTCATCACCGTTGATCCCGCTAGGTTGTACTAGCTTTTTAATGTTGAGCTTCATCATGCACGGAGTTTTTGTTCGTTGTAGGTCAGACCCCCCCTACTCGGCTGAAAGTGTTCCTATATAATTCTTGAAATTTTAATAAATTTCTGATAAATTTTTGCGACAAAATACCCCCTAGAAGTCTATTTTGTCGCAGCTGCGACAAAATAGACCAGCAGTGACATTTATGTCGTACCTGCGACAAAACGATCTGCGACAAAAATGACAATCAATGCGACAAAAATGATCCGCTACCGGAAATCCCCCCTTTGATGGGAAAGATAAGGGCAAATCTTCGGCGGTTATGACTACCTTGGAAATGGGACATAAAGCGGCCAACACCGTCCCTGGATTTTCAGGAACATGGATTCTTCCGCTGTCTCCCAAAAACCAAAAAAGATGGTTCGATAAAGGCTTTAAACTTGTTTTCAGATTCCCGCATAACACTATTCCATTTATCCCACATGGCTATTGGACGGGTGATGACCCCTACGTTCTTCCAGGTGGTGGATGCTATAAGGATGACTTTTCGGATGTTGTTATCATAGCTATAGACAGTGCACCCAGTGATACTCAACCAGCCTTTGACTGGAGGCCTACACAGAAAAAGATTGCCAGATGGTTCCTTAACGTCCTTCCCAAGTCCAGAGTCACGAAGAAGAGGCTAGAATACACAGGAGTCAGCCCTGATATTTGGAATGAAGTTCTGAAAGAAAGCGACAAAGTACTTCCCTCCTCGCTTTGCCCATGGCCCACTCAAGACCCTCCTTATCATCAGAGTGATATTGAGCCTTATTATGGTGGTCACCACGACACGACAATCACCAATGCAAATTCCAAGCCCTTCATAAGCACCGTGAAATGGCCCAAAGTTCTTACACTCATGGGATACCTCCCTCCTCTTTTTGGTACTGTCCTCAACACGATAGGTGTTCCCCGTGGTAAGATTAAACCACTCCTTAAAAAACTTTCAAGAATTTGTAGGCAACACATCAAAAATAGGCGAGACGTGTTTCTGTTAAACACCACCACCACGTTAAACCCGCATACAGTCGGTAACATCTCGAGCAGTGAAACCATGACATAAACAGAAGCCGTGCAACAGTCAAACGACTTTCTTCAAAACCTCCTACAATAATTTTCAAAAGTCTTGCAATATAAGATGGTTCCGTGTCCCCGAGGGAGGTCCCCCCTCCCCCCGCCACCCCCTCTCCCCCGCCCACCACCTTCCTCAATGTCTCCAAAACCCCCCTTAATTCTTCGACTTCCCTCTCCACCGCTCAGATTCAGCCACCCCTCCACTCACCCGGCCATGGCTGCTTCTCCATCTTCTAGAGTTTTTTATTGCCTAGCACTTAGCTTTTTCTCTAGATGTCACCCTGCTGAAAAGTGGGCTGAGCCCCTTTGTGGGCGCGCTATAGCAGAGGGAGTAGCCCCTGGTGTTTTCACTAGCCTGCTTTGCAGGGATACCGCACTCTCGGGACTTTGTCCCCTTTGCTAGCGTAAATGTTTTATTATTCTTCGATCCTCCCTGCTTCGAGTGAACAAAACCGCCCGCGGTCCACGAGACTGGGCGCTGAAGCTTTCGCCGCTTCTCAGGGACCTTAGCGACTGACTGCAAGATCGCCGTCGCAGTACCACTCGCTGCCCTGTTACGCTGCTCCTGCACCAACGCTGCCAAATGGGATTGCAGATTTTTCTCAGCTTCGGAGTAACTGGGAGCGATATCATCTAATTTCGCTTTGTATGCCGCGTACTCGGCTGAAGCCTTTACGCGCGCAATTTTCTGTTCTAACTCTGCGTCAGAAAACTCATCCATACTGAAAATTCACCGAATATATACACTGAAAAATTCTCACTGTAACTCTGTCAAAAAATAATACCCTTCCCGAAATCAGATCAACTATCGGAGCAGAACTCTACAGAGTTCCAAACCTTATTCACGGGGAGCCCAATCTTGCCACCCCCACTGTAAGGGGGGGGGCACAGTGGGTCTCCTGTCTGTCACCCCTCAGCCCGATGTGTCACCAGTGTCCGTTGTCACGGTTGTCACGGTGTGCTATAAAACACTCACCTAAGTATTTTATATCATCTTAGTATCCGAGAACACCTGCCCCTGCGAGACTGTTCTGCACACACGCATTCGACATATATATCGACATATATATATATCTCACTTCTTGTCAGGTTATCGGCCACCACTTGTGGGTGTTCGTTGATTACTTTTGATCCCTGGAGGGCACGTCGAAACTCCTTGAAAACCGCCGCACGTCGCCGGCAGTTGTCGCACGTCGCCGACAGCAACTACATCTCGACCTCGGCCACCGTTGAAGATCGCGGCCGCGTCAAAGTTTTATCACCAAACCGTTGACAATTTGGGCTACAGTTGTGCCCCGTTGTTTTTACGCAAGTTCCAACATTCCCGATTACGTGCTTCCAGCTATGGTGTCAAACCGCCGAAGCCCTCGACCTGTGGTGGAGTCCATCCGCTCCGCGCGTGCCGCCGCGGCTGCATCTGGCTCCCCTGCGGGTTCTGCACTCCCTGGCTCTGCGGCCCCTTCTCCGCAGAGGGGTTCCCGCACACCGGTACAAAATCCCGATCCGGTGGTGCGCATGTCCGCGCTGATCAGCAAGCCGACATTCATCTCGCTGGCTGCCACCTCCGCCGAATTTCATCGTGACGCTTCGGTCTGGGAGTCCACCCCAGTCCGGGCGTCACAACAGTATGAGTACTCCGAGAGGATGGACTACGCCTTCACCTACGGTGAAGAACTCGTGAAGGTCCTCCGCTCCCATGGCTTCAAGCCGCAGAAGGGGTACACGCTCGACGGCCCTGACTCCGAGACCGACTTCGCGGTCCTTCTTGGTAATCTTCGCCACGTGCTGTCCCCCATCTCCCACTACGAGTACGACAAGCTCTTCGACCTCGAGCACGAGTACCTCGAGTACCACTGGTCCCTGAACGAGCTCATCTTCATCATCCTCAAGGGCGTCCTCAACGGTACGGCTCTGGCACTCTACCAGGAGTCCGCTCGAGTCCACCCACGCGATGGACGTTGCGCCTTACAGCGCCTACGGTACCATGTCGAGGCCTCCACGGACCCCGACACTTTCCGCTTCTGGACGAAGCTGCGGGATACGAAGATTGACGAGACCGCCGACCCCGCCCCGCAGCTCACGGTTCTCCGCGTCCTGGGCGACAAACATCAACGCCTTCATCCCGGCTATGACGACGTGTCGCGATTATGAACAGCGCTGTGTCGTGGCGGGTGTCGTGGTGGCAAGGCTGCTGAGGTCTCGGGTGTGCGGGTTGGCGGTGTCCGGGTGCGCGGGTTGTTTACGGGGGAAAATTTTAGGTATATATTTTTTAGGGTTTTTTATTAGGTACGGAACTCGCACCTGGCAAACTGTCCCTGACTGATTCAAGTGGGCGCTTTGTGCGTCTGGATTTGCAAAGTCGCTGTAAATTCAGTGACGGAAAATATTATACAATACAAACTTACGCACGGCCAAGATGATTTTGAAAGGTTCAGAGTTATCTGCAGAATGTTTGAAAAGCGTCTCTATTCTCCTTAAGAAGCTAATTTCCTACAGCTGCAGTGAGGCATTTGGCGACCTTTCGGTTCGCGATGCTTCGCCTTCTCCAATCAGTGGTCTGTTCCCGCATAGATTTGAACTGTCGCCAAATGCTACATTCGTTGGTGACTCTTGAGGTACCACATTTTGAAGCTAGCTGCTGCTGTGACGCGATGTCATATGTGGTGCGTCAGTGGCGAGTCGTTGTGCACTCTCGTGCTTGGGGCGCTGCGCAGCGCTTCGCGTCGTTCTTGTCGGCGTTGCTGGCGCCAGTTGTGAACCGATGCGGCGAACCGGAGATCTTGTCCACGTGGCGCGGCTGAGACGCTGTGGTGCCTGTGATATTTCTCGATCTTCGCGAGGCCGTGGATGGGCTCAGCCCGGTCCGGCGGACTTCATGTGACACCCGGTGGAGCGTCATCCTGTTTGCGAGGGCGTGAGTGCTCTGAGAGAAAAGCATTTTGATGAACAGGAGCTAGGTCCGAGTGAACATAACTCGGGTTTGGAGTTGCTGTCGTACGTGATGACGTGGCTGTCGTGCTGCCGAATGACTGATTGTGGTGTTTTGGGGTAACGTAGTGGCTGAAACGCTGTGGGTGGCGTCTGTGGTTGCTGCGCTGAGGTGCTGTTGTCGTGACGGGTCGTACTGTTGTGCTTTGGTGTTTTGGGGTATTATTGTACGTGTGAAAAGTGCTGGAAACAGCACAGCAGCCTAGGGGAGAACGCTCCCGGCGGATAAAGAACGAACTCAATAACAGATAACATACGGGAATAAATACCCGGACAGACACAAGCAGAGTCACCGAGGATGACATACTGGATATGACACGTGACAGTACGAACATGTCACGGCGTCATTTCCCGCACACCACCTCATCAGAGGTGGCTCTACAGCTTGTGAATGTCACCACCCTAGCTACTAGAATGTACATCTAATGAGAATGTTAAAGTCTAGTGGCTAGCAGATCACAAGTGTAAAGAAAGTAACAAAGGATGCTGGATAAACACTCAGCTAGCAGCTCAAGCTCATACGGAGACATTTCTAAGGCAAATTCCTGCCGGCTAGTGGTCAGCAGCTAGAATTCGTGCCGCCTGTCCGTTTGCGGAAACAGATGAAAGAAAGAAATTATCAGCTGCCTGTCGGTTTAGCAAAGATAAGTTAAGCCACGATCCTGCGGTCTCTGCGTCTTAAGGATAACAATTGGGCTTTTGAAATTGAATGCTGCCCGCTAGTGGTCAAAAGAAATGTCAAAAATTCATCGGAGTAAAGAAGATTCCCGCTCCAGCTAGTGGTCGAAACACGGAAGTAAAAGCTCTGCCTGTCCGTTTAGAAATCATGATGAACCAGAAGAATAACCCCCATATGAGTCGCTGCTAGCACCACCAGACTCAGAGTCATAGTGGCTGTCAGAAATGTAATCGGAGTGCTCATCCTCGTCCTCGTGAGCACCACCAGAGTCGTGCTCCTCGTGATCGTCGGAGAGTGATCCGTAAGCTATATCGTAGTTGCCATCATCCAAAGCTGGCGGAAAAAATTCAGCTTCTGAAGCTTCCAAAAGGCCGCCATAAGATTCCGCCTGGAAACCTGTGTCCAGCTCGGCATCTTGTTCCAACTGAGATGAAGAAAAATGCGGAAAGGCCAAGGGGCCACCATACTCCACCTCATAGTCGTCATCAGACTCATCGTAATACCCAAGAGGGTACTCCGACTCATCTTCACTCCCATCATCCTCAAAAACTGTGTGGACGTCCTGGGCAATAGATGCGGAACGCACGGAATGAAAACGATGGCGCCCCACACGAACAGGAGGGGCCTGTCGCGGGAGCCTGCGCGAACTGGATGGCCCAGTCGCGGGTCTTGTGGTAGTTACTTGTGTCGAAACAGATCTGGCGGAAAGCAACGCCAGCGCATCGCCAACGCCCACATCACAAAGAGATACAGCTGGAGTCAAGGAAACCTCGGACGCAGCACCACCAACTGCTGAGTCCCCTGAAACAACTAGCTCTAGAATAATCGGCTCCAAAACAATCTCAGGTCGCGGTAAATCCTGCGGGGCACTCCTAAAATGAGCGAGCGCCCTAGCTTGGGCTTGGCACAAAGAAATGAGCTGAGCGCGCTTGAGAAATTCCACTTTGTCCAACCTCTCATCACAAGATAACAAAAGAGCTCGAAGCTCCTCATCGGGCAAAACATCTGCGAGAGCCATTGCGGAAAAATAATCTGAAGAGAAAGCAAACGCGCGAAAAGAATGCCGATACCACTCCGCCGTAATTCCCAAAGCTGCCGTAGTGTCCAAGCGAAAGCGAGAATCAAATTTCGAACACCGCAAGAGGGAAGGGTGAGCTCAAAATAAAGATAGAGCGATAACGAAATAAAATTCCACGCTAAATACGAATTACGCGAAGCGTAACTGGGACCATAACCTGCTGGAAACAGCACAGCAGCCTAGGGGAGAACGCTCCCGGCGGATAAAGAACGAACTCAATAACAGATAACATACGGGAATAAATACCCGGACAGACACAAGCAGAGTCACCGAGGATGACATACTGGATATGACACTGGATATGCCATCGGGCGAATAACTGATTGTGAGGAAGGGGGTTGTCTGATGGGCGTTGCAGCAGTCGGGGGTTTCACTGAGGCTCGTTCTCGCAAAGGGGATGGACCTGTGAGGCTTGCCCTTGTAAGGGAAGCAGTCAATGAGGACCGTACTCCTGAGAGGCGCGGCCAAAGAGGTTCGTACTCGCGAGGGGGGAAGGCGTCACTAAGGCTTGCCCTCATGCGCGTGCTGTGGCGAATTGGGGCGCAAGCTAGGCATATGCCGGCGTGTGCTTTCCTGGGGCCGTGCGGAAGCGCGATTTATATCCGAAGGGTGACCGGCTGACGGGGACGTGTTTGGCGAGATTTATATCTGGAGGTGTGCTGGCTGGAGCGCTGGTGGTACCTGAGTACGAAAGCGGGGCGATGGCGTGACCAAGTGGGAAATAACGGGTATAACGGGTATAACTGGTATAACCGGTATAACTAGTATAACCGGTATAACGGGTATAACTGGTTGAGCGAGACGGGGTCAGCCGACTGGGGAAAAATGGTGCTGCAGAGTGGGGGAAAACGGTGATAACTGAGCGGGAACGTGGGTATAATTTGCCTGAGGGGTGACAGGGGTGTGGCCGGGACGACGGGGAGACCCTGTCGCTGGTGGTACCTGAGTACGAAAGCGGGGCGATGGCGTGACCGAGTGGGAAATAACGGGTATAACGGATATAACGGGTATAACCGGTATAACTAGTATAACCGGTATAACGGGTATAACTGGTTGAGCGAGACGGGGTCAGCCGGCTGGGGGAAAATGGTGCTGCAGAGTGGGGGAAAACGGTGATTCATAACTGAGCGGGAACGTGGGTATAATTTGCCTGAGGGGTGACAGGGGTGTGGCGGAGCTGGGACAGCGGGGGGGAGACCCTGTCGGGGGCTGCAAAGGGGTTCCCCCCCCGACCCCAGGGTTGGGCGTGTCCATAGTTGTGACAGACGCTGGACGTGTACAAGATCTCCAGCACGTTCTCAGCCGGTCAGCGGCGAGCTCCCCACACGTGTCCCCACTTTATCTGGTGGTGCTACGTGAGCTCGCCGCTGGCCAAAGGTTTACATTCTCCACCCTCGCCCTCCGCATTGCCACAGTATGGCAGACCGAGGGGCACCTCTCCCGCCTAGCCACTCCTCCATCCTCGGGCGCTGGTGGTGGCAAGGCGCGGGCGGACGGAGCCGGTGGTGCTACGTTCAACTCCGTACGCACACGCGGCACCGTCACCAAGCCCGTCGGAGATTGGAAGCCGGCCCAGAACCCCCGCGTCCCTCACTTGATGTGGGAAGGGGTCGGCTATCCTTGCATCTCGTGCTTCCGTATGTGGGGCGTCACCGATGGGCACGCCGACACAGAGGGAGTGTGCCCCTACGCATGCGCCGCGTCCTTTGCACCTTCCAGGGGGGCGCCTACTAATGCTCCGAAGGCGCCGAAGCGCCCTACCGTCGCTGCCTGAGCTCAGCCCGCCGGTGGTGTGCCTCCTGCCGCGGCCCCTGGTCCCCCGGCGAGCCGTGGCTCACCTTCATTGCAGCATGCGGCTGTGGACGGCGATGGCGGCGATGGCGACGATGGCGCGGCCGCATTCCCTTTCCGCCCTTTGCTCGATCGTGACGAGCCGGGGCCCATGCCCGACACCTCCGTGGACGACGGTGACGCCGATTGGCCGGCTCTCCGCTCCGTTCCGTGGATCCCGCCGTTCCAGGGTGCATCGACAATGTCTATATCGGTTTGGTTTTTGGGTATCGATACAATCCGATATCCGAAAAACGGTATCGATAATCGGCACAATCGATAAATAATCGATTACTTGGACATTTATATGTAATTTGTTATAAATTAAATATGGAACACCAAAACCTGCACAATCGATAGTTAGACATTGCAATCCGATAATCGGCGATAAATACGATATATCGATAGTATCGGTTATCGGAAATATCGATATAGAGCCTTGATCGACATCCCGCTCGGCGGCAAAGCAAGATTGAGTAGCAACAGCACAGTTCGGCAAAGACCCTTCTCCATGCCTGCACGGTTTGTGATTGACTCTCGAGGGAACCGAGCTCTTTAGATTTACTTAGCAACAGACTTTTGGACATCTTGGGATGGCACATGCCGGACTGCTCGGGCCAGTTTGGCTCCTAGACCTTGCAGTGCTCCTGCCTCTTTGCCTGGTGACACCTCAACCCCACGGGGTGAGGTGGTGTCACAGGGAGCCCAATCTTGCCACCCCCACTGTAAGGGGGGGGCACAGTGGGTCTCCTGTCTGTCCGCCCCTCAGCCCGATGCGGTGTCACCAGTGTCCGTTGTCACGGTTGTCACGGTGTGTTATAAAACACTCACCTAAGTATTTTATATCATCTTAGTATCCGAGAACACCTGCCCCTGCGAGACTGTTCTGCACACACGCATTCGACATATATATCGACATATATATATCTCACTTCTTGTCACTTATACTGCTCAGACCTGGGACCTACGCGGGGTCCTATGACCTACGGTCCTGGGTCCCACGGTCCGGTCTGTCACATAACCAGAGTTATGTGACACAGCACCGCTCGCTCCACTCGCTGCCCTGTGACACATATCATCCAGTTTTCATTTTGCGCTTTTTGCGCTTTTCATTTCGTGGGGGTCGAACTTGGACAGAAGACATGCCCAGTTCGAGTTGTGAGTTGAGCCCAAAGCCCAAAGTTTGTGCTTCTCCGACCCGCAGTTTTAACTGTGAGCTCTTGGATCGTAATCGGCTGACGGTCAGTACGCCTCACCGGGAAAACAGATCTCTTGTCGTGAACGACGACGTGGGACAGATTGAACATGACAGTTTCAATGCTTCCATGGCGGCAGAAATATTCCTTTTGACGCGTGCAGTACTGTTCGATCAATAATCGGAATGAAGTTTTTGGAATCGCTCGGATACAGAAAATCAGAATTATATATCCCGATAAATGTTGAAGAATGATGACGCGTGACAGGCGCCGGGGCTTCCGCTGGGCTTTTTCAAGCGCCCAAATCTGGGTATAGCAGCTCGGTGACACTGTACAGCATGAACGTTACTGTGACACCAAATGTCTCTCTGTCGCTGTCGCCGCGCCGTCGATCGTTGATGTGCTGTCATAATGTCATAAGATATTATTCTCCCTGAATTCCCGTTACCCAATCCCCATACAAGTATGTTTGACGTGAGATAGATTAATTCTAGCATTGCATCGGCTACAAAACGGTATCCCGGTATCCGCTTCTAGTATCTCGAAAGCATTCCTCACACGAGACCTTGATCTGTTTTATCGGCCTTCAGTTTTGCGGCTTACTTTTGTATTTCCCCTCTTCTATCCATCACAATGCCTGCTTTCGGTGACATCGGCAAGGCCTGCAAAGGTAATGATTTTAAATATTTGTATATCTGTGAGAGTGCCCGAATGACCATCTTTTTAGCGAGTTGACAGTGCCGCGCTTCTAGTGGCCCTCGATGTCCAGTGAAGGGTTCGGAAAGTACCTGTACTGTCACAACGTTTTCTTTCTCGATTTGTTTATCAACTTTTGGACTCATACGAGAGTTGTTGCTTGAATCGCAGATCTTTTGGGCGGATTCCAGTATGACCAGAAGGTTTCCGTGGGTTCAAAGACTGCCTCCGGCGTGGTAAGGCGTGCAACGCAGTTCTTGTTTGAAGCGATACCACTTTTCAAGTTTTGCAAGTGCGCATCTGAGTTAATGTAGTCTTTCGGAGTTCTCTTCGCTTTGTGAGACTGGAGTTTTGAAGAGTCGCGTCCCTCCTTTTCAAGCCGAGATGGATTCTTCTGAGATGGAACATGCGTTTCTTTTCCTTTTTGACCAATCGGAACTTCCTAAGGGGTTTTCGTGCCTTCCTTCCTGCGAACAGACTTTCACCGCAAAAGGTAAGAAGAAGGGTGAAGCTGTTGACGGGGACATCGTAGCCGAATACAAGACCAAAGGAGTTCAGCTTGAGGGAACCATCAATTCCTCTAGCAAGGTCAGTTAGAGTAGCACTTTTTTCCTGTACAAATACAATATGTGGCTTCGGGGACTCTTAGTGTTTTTCCACCCCTAAACTCCACAACTATGTGTGCAGCTCAACGTCACCTCCACCTTCTCCGATCTTGCCCCCGGCTTGAAGTGTGTACTGTCTGGCGCTCTTCCCGACAAGGACTCTGGCAAGGTATGGCTAAGGGGGCGATATCAAGTACCATGCAAAACTAAATTTGTACGCCTGCATGTCTATCGTAACAACCACTGTCACTCGAGCGCCCAAGAATACTGAGGGTTAACTTGACCGGGGCTATATGCAGTTGGCATTTACTTATGTGAAGGACATGTTCACTTTCAAGGGAGACATCGGCCTCCGCGGATCTCCTAAGATTGCCGCAAACGTCTGCGCGGCAAAGGATGGGGTGGCCGTTGGAGGTTCCATGGCCTATGATAGCAAAAAGGGGTGTGTCACCGCTGTTAACACTGGTGTCCAGTATGCGGCGTCAGATTACACTGTTGCTTTGGACACTAACTTGACCACCGACGTGAAGGTGTGACACCGATCCTCCCAGGTTTCGAAGTTCTCCCTGAACAGAGTGCCTTGTTACCCTTTTTGTAGCAGCATAGTCAAAGAAACTGGAAAGCTAATTGGTTCGTTCAAGCGATCAATAGCTGACCCGCCTCCCCTTCTGCGTCTACGTGAGGGACGATCCGCGCGTTTGCAGTTGTGTGCAGGGGTGCGCAACTTTTATCCTGTATCCTGCCTACTGAGTGGTGGAGATCGGACTGCTTTGTTTTCTTCTGTTTCTTGGGCGGGCTGCTAGCTAACTATCGAAAAAAAATCAGTTAGATTCTCTCTGTAGTTCCTCCTGATGTCTAGTTTCCGAATTGCTCGGTACAGGTGTCTTACATGCACAAAGTGAGCAAGGAGCTCACCGTTGGTGGTGAGATTGGTCGTAAGTGCGAAAAAAGTGCGATAACTACCGCTTTTACCATCGGTGGACAGTACAAGTTGGAAGGCGGTGCTTTGACCAAGGTAAGCTTCCCTAAGAGGGTGCCGCTTTGTACTGAATATATAAAATCCGGCTCGGTAAAGTTGATTGAAGGCACTCGACTGTTTGGTGGTGAAGTTTGTATAGGTCACCCTTCAAACAGCCTTTCCCAGTGTACACTGTGCTTAGAACCAAACACTAACCACGTCGCAGTGTGTTGTCATATGCTGTGAAACCTTTTGACTGTTTTCCGTACACGGTGTTGTTACCGAAAGGCAGTCAGGTTACATCGTAACTCGTGTGTTACTAAGTATTAGCACGTTTCACTTATTCCTTTTTTTATCACTATCCAAAATAGGGCTGCTGAGAAGGTACTTCGAGTGGCGTGTGAGTTTTTTGGGGTTATAACTGCAGGCTACCCTGAACAACTCCGGCCTCCTTAACGCACTTTATCAACAGGAACTGCGAGCCAAGACCACAGGCATCATTTGTGCACAGATCGATACCAAGTGCCTCGATAAGGGTGCCAAGTTTGGCTTGGAGCTTAAGGTCAAGCCTTAAGTGAGCTGCCCTGGCATAAGAACTTTAAAGTGGTGTTTCCTTTTGCAGTCTGAAGCTCAGGAATAGTATTGTGTCGGCAGAGTGTACCTGCCTGGCATAATCTCTGGGTTGAATTTTATGTGTTATAATGTAATATTGAGTTTTTGTATTAATACAGTTCCATTTAAACCTCTGAAACTGTATGCGGGTTACTATTTTTTTTAGTAAAATGTTCCTTGTGTTCGAGTCACAATGTCTTGATTGATTATCGAATTAAATAAGAGTTTTGCAGTGGGATGTTCTTTGCATACAGGAACAAAGCTTACAAAAATTTCTGTCAAGCGTAAAGAGCCTTCTTTAGAATTTTGTTAATGATGAAAAAAGTTATTCCAATGCAGACCCCCACCAACAAATGCTTACTTGATCTAGATCCCCTATCAGCAGTGCCGCAGTAACTTTTCCTAACTTTCAACTTCGAGTTCGTTTCGTCTGGAGCTTCCGAGGATTGATAGCAGGGGGGCAGCAGGGGTTCCGGAAATACCCCCGCCCCCTAGAACTTCAATTTTGCCCTTGGGGGTTAGCACCCCCCCCCTAGAAGTTACTTTTTGTCCTTGGGGGGTCAGCACCCCCCCCTAGAACTTGCACTCGCGCACACTGCGGGGCGGGCGGGAGTGCCCCACGGTACCACCATAACGCGCGCGGGCGGGTGGGAGTGCCCCACGATACGTGCCCCATGATACCACCATCACGCTCGTGGGGGACGGGAGTGCCCTACGATACCCCACCACGCTCGCGGGGCGGGCAGGAGTGCCCCACGATACCACCATCGCGCGCGTGGGGCGGGCGGGAGTGCCCCACGATACCACCATCACGGGCGCTGACTAGTCACGCAAGGATGGTGGGGTGGGAGTGCCCCGCGCTATCGCCTCACATGTTATATTATTATGCGCCGCAGGCGCGAATTTTCGAACATTCCCGACTTTTTCGTTGAACACTGGAGTTATTCTGAGGCAAGGGGGTGTGCTCAGACGCCCCCCCCCTAGGACTTGCATTCTGCCCTTGGGGGGTGAGCGCCCCTAGAACTTGGATTTTGGCGCTGGGGTCGCCCCAGAAGTCCGGAACCCCTGCGTGGGCCCCCCTGCTATCAATCCTCGGAAGCTCCTGCCGGCAGATGTGCAGAGCTGCAGCATAACGTACGACGTGCGCGAGGAACTCCAGGTCTGTACTCTGTGTAAAGGATGCCCCGTCACGCGTGTCGTTTTGGCAAGACTACTCAGGGCGAGATGGCGCACAGCGATTTACGCCCATATTTTGCGTTCCTGAATTGATATAAACGATAGCTTGTCACGCAATACAGGAGCGGATGATCTGACGACCGATATTCCAGTTTTTGTCGTAAAACCAGATCACAGACCGTCAGATCCCCTAAAAACTGTCTTTCGCAATTTTGCCACGTGTCAGCAATGTTTTTGACACCGGGGTCAACGCCTGCTAGTCGAGCCGGTCAAAGGCTAAAAAACTCAGCGGGGCGAATTGGCTGGAACAAATTAGAAACGGATTAGCGCAAAGCTACTTTTTCTTGAAGAAGATTCAGCGTACATCAGCTGCCGATGTACGCGGAGTCACGCCATTCCCCGCAGTGGGCTTCTTCCACCGACCGTATGCAACTACTATACAGGGTCACTTTCCATATATAACACATAGATCTGCCCGTTCCGATCACGGGTCGCCGCCCGCCATCGGAACATCCTGCGCTCAAATGAGCTTACCTCGCGTATGCAGTTATAACTTAAGTCTGTTTAGTTGACATAGGTTACGTGCCTAAGCACCCAACTTATGACGCGCTTTGGCATCCCGCGGTTCGCTTGGCGCCTAAGCACCCCGGGATGCCCGTAAGCGAATCTGCGGCAAATGAGCCCGTGCTTGGTTTCGAAACGTTTGAATATGATGGAATAGGGTGTTCGCGTAAACATATTTGAGTAGATTAAGTTCATTTGCTTCAATTTGTGCAGAGCAAATATACTGCTTGGCAGCCCTCAACACTGGTGAACCCGCTCCGAAGCAAAACATTACAGTCGGGAAACGCGAAATAAGCGTGATCTGCCTGCTGCGATTTCTTCTGGAGTTTGGGGTCGTAATCGAACGATCCTCGGGAACTGTTTGAAGGTTTCGGAGCTCAGATGACGCGACGAGAGCATTTCTGAACTGTTTCATTAGATGACTAAATCGCCGTATGGCGTAGTGGCAGCGCCGGTGGCTGGATACCGTGTCTTGGTTATCGATTTCATATGTAAATAATTATGATGTCGTAAACCGATGTGTAAAAAACACAAGGATAAGCAACAAATTAGTCAAGCCCCGACCATTGTCTTTTTTAAAAAAAGGCTGACAAAGTTCATTAAGCAATCAATTACTTGTAGATCAGTAACATAAACGACGAACAATATAAGGCGAAAATTAATTCGATCTGGCATGGCGTCTGCGCTCTCCACCATTGCACCACACAAACCTGGCCACACTTCCTCATCTGGACTGAGTTTCAACTTCAAGGCGATCACAGGCCACTGGTCTGGCTAATGGTTCCTGGGCAACCTCTCAGTCGACGCCAGACGCGATGGTACATGGATCTAGTGGAAATAGGGGTACCCGAAATGGGGTGCATTCCTGGAGCTCTACTATGGGTTCCAGACGCTCTGTCCTGGCGACCTGACTACAAGGAGATCTCTGCGAGAGAAGGATTGGTGGAAGCGGGGTTTGTACACCCTGTTACGGGATAGGGGCAGGCGTAACAGCTGTGCACCTTCGAATATCACGCTTCCAATAGGAAGCGTCACATTTTTTCTTGTTATTTTTCTTGTTATTTTTCTTTATGTTACGGGGAAACCGCAGTGACCACCTTCCGCTTCCAACTCTGTCAGTAAGTTCAGACCTGCGACCTGCCAAGGCCGAGCCCCGCTGGGAGTGGTGGATCCCAACACGTTGAAGGAGCGTAAGCCCCCCAACTCCAAAGGAAAGGAACCCGATTCAGTACTCGCGTACAGTGGAGCTCTCACCTGGCTGGACTCCCCGCAGCTCTGGTTGGACGCCATGCACACCGTGCAGTTGGCAGAGACGGTGGATATGCGGAGGCCACACTGGCGGTTCAGACGCGTTCTGGCAAGCAGAAGGTTCCCTCGCACTATCCCAATGGCTACTACCCAAATTCATGGTCCTACCACAAGGACCAATGGGCAATTGCGGTTTTGATCACTAAATCGACTATTTGAGGCACAGGCAACATTTGCACATGATATTTATGAGTTAAATGAATTTTATTTCTTATAGCGGCGGCCCCCATGAGACTTTAGGTGTGTGGTTGAACGACACGCTTTAGGGGTGTAATTTCACCAAAAGCTTGAAGAAAATGGTGGTCCTACCACAAGGACCACCGTTATTTTGAGTATTAGGAGTCACATGGGGGGCTCACGGCGATGCTCATTGTTATACACCTTGAGTTTATGACCAAATAAGATAACCGAATCCGGTCGGTTACTTCGCACCCTCATCATCATTTCCGCTCTATTTCAGCATGGCGCATGTTCAACACAATGCAAATTCCGAATTTAGTGAATTTCGGACTTTAGAAATTGGCATTCATCCATTCTAAAATGTACACGCCAGCCGAAAAATAAGATATTTGGATGATGTTAGACTTTCAGAAATTCGCAATACACATATACTTGAAGATTTAATGTGCCGCACACACCAACCTTGCGATATATGCCCTCTAGCAAGTAATTATGATGGCTGGCTGGTCAGCTCGCGTGACCACTGTTTTAGGGGGGAAACCAACGAGCCAATATATTAGAGGGGAAGCCAACGAGCCAACGAGCTAATATATGCATTCCAACCGGGCCTACCGCCCAAACATGATTGGGACATATGTATAGGTTCAATTTGACGGTATCCGCGCAGGTGTAGTGTTGATATATGATTGGTAAAAAATCATTGAAGATGAGTCACTAATTTGCCACATTTTGAATGTTCCAAAAAATCCGTTTTGAAAAGTTTGAGTGTAGAGGTTTGAAATGCGTTCGTCATGGATATATGGGATGGATATAGGCCAATCCAGCCTTCAAATAAATCAATATAGGACCTATATATACCACCTTTCATTGGTTAGACACCACAAATCACGGGACATGGCCAATTAAATTATCGGAACAATGGTCCTCGTGGTAGGACCAAATCGTCGATTTGGTCCTACCACAAGGACTGCGGGGCAGTAGCCACCAAGAATAAGATCCATGCAAGCGACTGCGCGGCCCCGAAGCGAAGTGATGCATCTACTAGACTTCTGGAACCCAGCGACCGACAAGATTGGACGTTCCGAGCTGACATGTTCGAATTCCTGAGTCAGGAGTATGGACCTTTTGAGGTGGATGCCTGCTGTGACTAGGGAGGGAAGACTCGTCAAGTGAACCTGGGCCTGGACGGACTGCTTGAAGGAGAACTGGCGAGGATTGAACGTCTGGTGCAACCCTTTACAGTATTCTCTTCCAACCATCTGACAATTGAGACAGTCCTGAGGAAGTATGTGGAAGAATGGCGCCTGGACCTAGAAAACACATCGGCCCTATTCATTCTAGGACACTTACGCCAAAGATATTGTAAATAAACCCAAAATTTCAAAACCCCGAAATTCCTTCCGCAGTTTAGGGGTTAACGAATTGAGCGCACGGAAACAAGCGAAGCAGCTTGCGACTTCCAGGAAGTCTACGAGCAATCCATTGAAAGAGATCGAGGATCTTGTCATTCACTGCCAGAGGAATCTTTGCTTATGCATTCGAGGTAAGCACTGCACTGCTAGCGATTACGATTTGATTTGTCATATTTCAAATGTAAGTGGCCTTCTCAGTTTCTCGGGTTTTGTTCTGCAGATGTCGCAACCACCGAGGAGGCGGAACGGCTTCAATTTCTAGCCAAGCGCGCAAATACTTTTCTTGAAGGGCATGCTCAAATGCAACGTGCCATTGCGGCAGGAACGTTCGAACTAAAAGAGAAGACACCGTGGGTGCTGCACGAGGCTCCCTTTGATGTTACTGGACCCATGATGCCTGCTCCTTCGGGTGGTTTGAGCGCGAACGGACGAGATGCGGAAGTACTGATTGTCGATGAGCCAATGGCTGATACGAATGGTAATGAACGTGGATACACGGATGCACAACTGGCTGATTACGTGCAGGGCCTTCGGGACTCCGTAGCGGTTCACGTGCGCCCAGTACCTCGTCCTATCTACATCGGGGCACAAAAAAGTATCATTGGAAGACGAGCTCGAGACCATCTTGCGCAATACATTCTGGGAGAAACTGACGACCCGGACTACGATGTGAGCAACAGCAAGATGAAAAAAGGTAGCATGGCTGTGTTGATTGCTCCTGAATCCGAGAAGACTGCGCGGACGGAATACCCGTTTCGTATCGCTCTTGGAAGGAGCCGAGGATGGTCGAGATATCTGTACCTTTGCGAGGTACAAGAGCAGCTGCTAAATGAGAAAGGTGAAAAAATGTTTGTTGATGTGATTGCGGGCGCAACCTGCTTTTAACATCACAACGTTTTATGTCAATCTATTACCTCTTTTATCTTTCTTTCTGGTGCAGGAGGAAAATGTTTGCGGTGGTTGACTTGTGGTACATTTAAGCTCACGAGCGCCTCCCAAAAGGAGGCCCAGAATGCAGACTCCCGGCTTTCGAAGGAGAAGGCATCGAAACCTGAAAGTTTCCGGCTGCATCAACGTACCAAGCAGGTGGCGCCATATACACCAAGCGAAGTATTAGTAGCATGGGACTGGGACACGGAAGAGGAGCGCCGAAAGGTCAATGCAAGCACACAGCGATGGATCCCGGGTGAGCAATATGACTTGTTGGTCAAACGAGTCATCGCCAGCGACATGTCTAAGAGCTTTGAGCCACCCCAGCATAGAACACCCAAACTCTTACTGCGCGACGCAATCATGCCATTAGAGGATGAAGAGAACGCGGAGGCTGAAGAGGGTGGGAGTTCGGACGAGGAAGCCTCTTTGTCGTCCTTGTCCGATGATGACGACCAGATGTGTGAATAACTCGATCAGTCCGATGAACTTGTATATAGGAGTTGTCAAACAATGGTATATATTGTGAATATCTAATGTTGAACTATCGTTGTATTACCACGTTTGATTTCCTTGCACTCATTGTATGACTCATGCTATGACTATACGCTGTATTTGTGCTTCGCATTCTTTCTATCATGATGGTAGTATAAAGCTCGCTTTCACAACCATTCCATTCATTTCCGATTTTCGATCGCAACCAACGCAGCACCTGCAAGTTTCAAACAGTATGACCAGTGAACACGCACGCCCATCAACATCGGACCTCTGCCTCATTTGCTCATTAGACCATGCCGACTTCCTTCGAACGATCTCGGAAATCCCAGGCATGCAAGTTTAGAAACGAGAAAGAAGCACCGCGTGCATGTGTTGCATTCCGCAGAATGATGAACTGTGTTGTCCGCGCACGGTTAAAATCGCGCATCAAATATCACGCCCGTCAACATCGGACCTCTGCCTCATTTGTTCATTAGACCATGCCGACTTCCTGCGAACGATCTCGGAAATCCAAGGCATGCAAGTTTACAAACGAGAAAGAAGCACCGCGTGCATGTGTCGCTTTCCGAAGAATGATGATGAAGTGAAAAAGACAAACAACTCCGGTAAGTATGATGCCGCTCCGTATTTGCCGGTGCTTGTACAAGACCCCCCCATATTTCACGAGAAAGATGCTGATGGTCTGTGGGCAAACGCAGCAGAAGTAGAGCAGCCAATAACGATGTCAACGAACGACAAGCTGGAGCCACAAGCCCAACCCAAAGGGGAACCTGCCGTATCCGGAGATGAAGGTTCGTTTGCACCCTAAAAAACGAATAGCATCGTTGTATCCTGCGTGTATGACTTAAAATCCACTTGTTTATTGTAGTTCTTGTATCATGGTAGTCGATTGTTTTGACCACCCTTGGTCTGTAGTAGGTTATTCCTCCCTTCAATATATTTCTCGGACGCCCATATTTTTGTGGGAATCCATCGATCATAGATTTAACACGTGTGATGTACGGGTGCACGCTTCGGTTGCAGCCGGCGCCGTACTGAGGCCATTGACATTTGGATTGAGATATGGAGAGTACAATGATGTCGGTGAATGGATTGATTACGACTTCGAACCCTCTCATGGGTACGGAAGTAGCGATAATGGCAGCCACTTTGAATACTAGGCAAGCCTCGTCCCCTCAAATCCTTTCGGGAAATCATCGATGGTCAACAGGTCAACATTCCAACGACAATATGATTTTACAATCGCACGAGCGCACATTTGCGAGCTCAGATTGTTCGGACGCCCAAGGAATCCTTGGGAACGCGTATCACATGGATGGAACAAACACCACATGTCTTCATGGTCATATAAAACTTGCTTTCACGGCATCCCTGTTCATTTTTTGCTTGCGCTCACCATCCACCCACCTCCTACCAACATTCCAAGAACATGGACGCTCAGCGAATCAACCTGACGGTTGATCCGAAACATGTTTTGTTTTTTATTGTTCTGCCCTTCATCCGTGCGAGGTACGATAGGAGAAGGCAAGCGCAAAGGGATTCAGTTGCTAGAATGAGAAACGGCGAATGCCCAGAGTGTATGAGGAAGTATTTTGACCTTTGGGAGGACAAGACTCAGAGGAACCGTTTATGGAGTATACATTTTAACGAGAGGCACGACCCCGTGTGGCGTCGAGCCTTGGAGTTAGAACCATACCGTCCCCGTTTCCCCGAACCATACCGTTCGCGCCTTCGTTGTCCGCCATCTACAGTAGCTGCAGCGTTACTGTTAAAACTGCAGAGTCACCCGAATTTTCGCCCCGACAATCTCGATTGATGGCCAGGTAAGTACACCACATGTATTTCTTGGGCAGGATTGCCTTGCTATCATCCTAGCCACAAATTCTAATCCACCTGTGCATTCTGTGTGCCCGCAGATGATGACACCAAGCTCCTCGCACACACATTGTGGTCCATTGGCTACTTTGAAGAGACGCACGTAGAATAATAACAATAAGAATAACGCATAGTCTTGGATATGGAACGAGGTTGTGTCATTGTGAGATGACCTTTTGACAATAGTAGGGTGATATTTGTACCTTTTATGTAACATGTCTTACGTATGTAAAATGTCACGCATTATAAAGCCTGCCTGTCTCTTCATCAGCATTCATTCCTCGCTTTCGCTCACGATAGACCCCACCTCCTACCAGTGAGCGACGCACCCAGATCAAGGGTGGTAATTAGTATCATTTTCGTAACCGGTTTCGAAATCGATTCGATTAGTTCAATTTCACAATCGATTCGATTATCTAATTATTGTCCCCTTAACACTGGTGAAATTCCAAAGTGCATAAGTAGTTAGTATGATTAATTAGAATTATTTGTTTGAAATTGAAACCTATGTTATTGGTGTATACACTATTAACCTGATTAATCATAATTCCTCTACTAATCGATTACCACCCTTAACCCAGATGCCAGACTACTACATTGTCCTTTTCCGTTTTGTGCTTCCCGCCATCCGGGAAAGACGCCGTTCCCGCGAGGAATGCTTTTTGCACGCATGGGTAGAAGAGAGATTTCTGTGGGCCCTTGAAACACGAGTAAGCCTTAGATTCCTCGATATCCCTGCCACATTTACCTCAGATATCATTGTGTTCCCTGTGACACTTGCGCGGTATTTTTTTCATTCTCGGAGATCATCGATGGTTGTGATGAACGACGACGGCGGCGGCTTAAGAGTCAATGAGGCGTCCTACTTTCACCAGACTAGTTGGATTTCCGGTATGAATTATCGCAATGTAAACGAACTCCACCGACGATGGTTATATGATCACCATTGGGCCTGGTGCAACGGTTGGTTTCGCAACCTCCTTGACTATGACGCTGATGGTAACGAATTCGTCTATGATCGTGTATACGACCGGCCCTGTTGCGATAATTGCGGAAGGTCAGATTCACTTGTTATGCGAGTGACTTACCCACATCGATACATATGTGTCGACCGCGCGAATCGCGAGTTCTGGCAGGATACCGAAGTCCCAGAGTTGCTGTCCTCCGACTCCGACTAAGGTATAAAAGCTCAATACCTCTTACTCAGCCTTCATTTCTTGCTTTCACTCACCATCGTGCCACCCTTGCCACCTCCTACCATTCTGAGAGCCACCCACCTGATGACAGCCCACGGCCACTTTCTCCTTTTCAGATGCGGCACAGAGGTCACCTATAGAAGTGTTGCTAGCACTACGAAGTACAATCGAGGTCTTACTGACAACACCTTCGACTAGACCTGAAGAATTACAATCGCTGACCGTCTACACGGATGTGCCCGACAAGTGCGAAATCTCTAAGTTCGAAGATTGACTGAAGCGGCACGCGTTCGCTTTGAACAATCTCGACTTTGGGAAGCCCACATATCATCACAGCATCTGGAACTGTGCTATGCTCGCCACTCCCTTATGGGACCTAAGAACTAAGACCTCTCACTCTCTTGGGTCCCATATTATATAGATTTCGCACTTGTCGGGCACATCCGTGTAGACGGTCAGCGATTGTAATTCTTCACGTCTAGTCGAAGGTGTTGTCAGTAAGACCTCGATTGTACTTCGTAATGCTAGCAACACTTCTATAGGTGACCTCTGTGCGGTCATAATGTCGTCGTGATCTCGGGTTTCTGACGCATAACTCCTGTCATTCATTTGCCTTTGCAGGACCATCTGTTACCGGAAGCATTAAAAGGTGTACTTTCGTTTCCGTGTCGTTGCAAGCGATCATGGCCTGGTACAACGGCTGGTTTCGCAATCAAGTTACCTATGATGGAGATGACAATATATTTTATGCTCGCTTATACACCTGGGCGTGTTGCCATGATTGCGGTTCTCGAAGGACAGTTCTTGAACGTTGCAATGACCGAGATATGCCACACCGCTACATCTGTGTCGATCGGGAGGCTTGCGATAGTGTGATTGAGCTTGAAGAAGCTGACGAGGACACAGATTCGGAATGGGGCTATCATTTGGACGACTCAACCGATTCGGATCCGTCGGCGGGTTCCCTGCACGATTAGTCACGATTAGTCATAATGCACGATACGTCTTGAATAGAATACACATGGAACGTAACAACCACTGTGTAATAATGTAACATACAATGATTATAAAAAAGTGAAGATCGGTGTTCTTATACCATTGCTTGTACCATACACGTGTCATGCCAGTGACTAGTAACCCGCATCGATACATATGTGTCGACCGCGCGGATTGCGAGTTCTGGCGCTGAATATGCAGGGGGTGAGTTGCGATTGCCTTAGTTGAGCAGGTATAAAAGCACTCACCTTGTCCTCACAACTCACTTTTCAGCTTGACACTACTAACAACTGACCACACTTAGCCCAAACGCTACCTGAATGCCCCAAGACAAACTCGTCATGAAATGCGATTATTGTGACCTTCCTGCAAACGTTCGCATATGGTTTAATGCTGGTTCGCATCTTGTTGCGATAAATGAGCATACCGAACATTTCGCGTGTATGCGTTGTTCTTACGAAATATTCGTGTGCCAGGAAGCAATGGATGACGAAGACAGAGTATACTGGGAGCTGATAGATTAGTAGACCATTACTTTCCGGCGTCTGAAAGGCGTGGAATGAACTAATTCGAGATCTCTTGCCTCGCAGTAATACTAAGTACTTTGCAATGTAATAGTAACGCTATATGTTTTACGACAATTAGTTGCTGACTTATGGCTTTTGCGACATATCTATATTAGGTCGTGACATGCTACTACTGTACCTATGATTGTTTACTTAGTGCCTGTCTCACCATATAGATGTTCCCATGCTATTTCATTTTCATTTTTCAACTTTGCTCCCAATCGACCCACCTCCTACCCACGCTCAAAGAAGAATGCCTAGTCCACACTCTCGCACGGAAGTTGACAAAAAACACATACTATTTCAGCTTGTTCTCTCGTTCATTCGGGCCAGGTACAATCGGCGACGACAGGCGTTACGCGATTGCTGGGCTAAAATAATGGATGGCCATTGCCCACAGTGCGATGCAGGAGTGTTGGCGGAATCGGAACCTGGAACCTCGATGTGGAAAGCTCTGAAGCCCGCAGGTTTTGGAATCGATGCTTTCCCAAACTTTGTGTTGCAGTATCATTATTTCGTTGAGAAGCATGATCCCGAGTTGGTCCGTTTGGAATAATGGAAGACTGAAGACACCAAATAAATGCCAGGATGTGCCAATGAGATGCCGCCAACTCTCTGTCTTGTCTGGAGCAATAATGATGGCAATTACTTTGAAGTCATGTAGCTAGTCATTTGTATCAAATCGGCAGACAACATGACCATTTGGCACGGCACGGAAAATTCACTATCGAACATTTATGGGCAACCATATAGTAAGACTACTAACACTAGCAAACATTATACTTGTAAATAAACGAATAGACAACGTCCATGCAACAATATCCGTGTGATGATAGTTGTATAGCCGCGTTTTTTGACGCGGGGCTTGTGTTTATGAACACACCCAATCCAAAAGAATATCTCTCTCCGTTGATTGCTCGATGATCACTCGAACCACAATAGCAAACAGCATGATGAAGGGGGAAAATGGTTATCGAGGAATAGAAAAGTGCATAATGGGAAATAGAAATTATGTCTTGTTTTTGGGGAATAAATTTGTGACACAAGCACATGCGTGTAATATCACCGTTTGTATTATTTTGCCCCCACCCCACCTCTGTTCACTTGGTTATTGCAAACATGAGGAAGCCTTCGAAAAAGTACGGCAGGGTGTGCCTTTCTTGCGACAACGGCGGGTATCGTTGTACTGTTGAACTGTGCTAGCAGGCAAGCACAAGAGCAAGAAAAACGGCTAAGTATAAAACGCAGGAGTACTCAGTACGGAGTACAGTAGGACCGATCAGAATGATGTTGATGTGAGGTGCCTAGACTGTTGTACGGAGTACTCAGTACAGTTGAGTTATGGAAAGAGTTCCTGAATGTATAAGAACTCTAAGAGTAACCAGTTTCGGAGAGATGAACTGAACTGAGAATTGTAACATAAAAAGTAAGAGCCGTATCCGCTGTATATTGTGTATTGAAAGCATACACTTGAAAGCATAAGCATAGCTATTAAGATTTACGAAACCGAAGTCTTGTAGTTGACCAACCGTAAGCATACCTCGTGCGGTCGTTTAATAAGTGTAGAATAGTATAAGTCCGAAACCGTAAAGAAGAAAAGAAGTCAAGTGTAGACTCCTACAAAATGGTAATTAGTTCGTGTTTTCACGTTGCTTCCTTGTCCTTCTTGCGCAAATTCTGATCAACCCGCCCCGCCTTGTGCGATTAGTTAGCGAGTACTTGCACTACGAAATCGAGAATGCCTGTGCTCTCGTTCTTGTTGCGCGGTGGTGTGTGGGATTGAGGGTTCCAGGTTGCTTGGAGCCGCGTCGGTGTGGAGAAATCTAGCTCGACGACAATCTTTTAAGGTGCGCGCGTTGCCTTAGTCCTAGCACGCATACACGCATAGCACGCATATCCGTGCTTTTGGACTCGCAGGTGCGGGAAATCCGAATCGCTTCCGTTTTTCGGCAATTCCGACCCTTCGCGGCGGAAGCGCTGCGCAAATTTTTCAATTTTGCGTAAGCCTTTGCTGAAATTCGGGATTGGTTCGGGGATTCCCCTACCTTTAATTTAGCCTTCTAGTCCCCCCTATTCGGGAATCTCCGCGCTTCGGCCGGTGTGCTTACTTGTGCTCGCGCGCAAGTGGCGTATTCCTGGGATCGGGTACTAGTTGCCACACCAACCGCTTTTCGATTGGTTATTTTGCGAGCGTGCAACGTTTGATGTCCCCAATGGGGCTTTAGCTTTCTAGGATCTTCCTTTCCGGAAATCTCCGCGCTTCGGCCGGTGTAGCCACTTGTGCTCGGGCGCAAGTGGTAAATTTCTAGATCGGCGGGTGCTAGTTGCCACGTGTGTCGTGTACACTTTCGGCTTTAGCTAGGTTGGATCTCGCGCATAGCACGCATACTATGCCCATGTATTCAGATGAGGAGGAATGCCTCGGTCGGTCGGGCCGGCGTGGGGGGGGTCGGGCCGGCGCCGCCCCCGGCTCGGCCGTGGGGTCCGGTCGGTCGGGGTCTCGCGCTGCGAACCTGCCAGCCGGCCCAGGCTCTGGGGAGTTCTGGGGCGCAGCAGGCGGGTCAGACAGCCGGGATTGGCGCTCCCGTGAGAGGGGGGGGGGAGTGCGGCGCGCGCTTGCGCGCCAATACGTCGGTGAAACCCTCGAGGTTACACCGGCGCGCACGCCCCTGAGAGCCCCTCCAGGGTTGTCTGGTGGGCCCCCCAGGGCCTCGCCACCAAACACCCCTTCACCAGCGAGGGTCAGTGAGGTCGAGCCAGTGTCCGAGCTCGCATTGAGCTCGGCGCTACGGCAGCCGGCGCGCCGGAAGCGTGCGTCGCCCGAGGCTCCGGCACCGCCGGCGGCAGGCGCCGGCTCCGGGTCGGACTCGGACCGCTCTGCTAAGGGGTTGAACCCCTCGGCAGCTCCCTTCTCCCCACTCCCTGCGTCCAGCAGGAGTGCGAGTAGTAGGGTCGTCCGTCAGGAACCGACGTCGGGACCGGCAGCATCCTCCCTCTCTTCCCTCGTGGGGAGCGAGCAAGGGAATCTCATCAGTGCCCCAGGGCGCTTTGAGGTTTACCGAGCCAGTGACTGGAGTCCCCCGGCAGAAGGGGAGTCTGATGATGTCCGGCGCCCAGAGCAGCTAGACGTCGTCCAGTCACGGGGGCGCGAGTCTCGCATCCAGCCCAATCCGGCTTGGCGAGGAGAGCGACGTCAATCCATGCTCGCATTGGCCCTCCGTCAATGGAGCACCTGGGCGCTGAATTCAGCGCAACGACGTGCGAGAGTCTCCCTGCCATCTCGTCAGCGCGCAACAGCGCGGCTTGCGTGGGTCGCATGGAGGGCCAGGACGGACCAGTCAGCGCATCAGCGCGAGCTCCAGCGCCTGGCATTCCAAGCGTGGAATGACGTCACCCAACAGGTCGCCCAACTTCAAGGCCTGTTTGACAAAGGCAGTCGGCGCCGGGTCGAGTCCTCTTTCGCAGCATGGCGCCAGCATGTCGTCCAGACACAGGGTCTGTGGCGCAGAGGCAGACGTCAAGCTGGAGCTGTCTTCATGGCATGGCACCAGCAGACGATGCTCGCCAAGGAGAGGAGCACCTGGTGGGTTGGAGCCCGGAGACACCGGATGACCCAGATGGGCAGGAGGTGTCTTCGCGAGTGGCGCCGGCTCCCCAGGACGACCCCAGTCAGCTCGGACTCGTCCCAGGGAACGAGTGCCCGCCGTCCGGTAAGGAAGGCGGGAACCTCATCCGGTGTCAGCTCTTGCTCGGATTCCGACCAGGAGTCTATGTGGCAGGACATCCGTCGAGGCCTAAAGCGCCTGGGGAAAGACCACCCGCTGTCAGGGCTAATGTGGTTCCAGCTCAAGGACTATGGGCTCTCCGAGGACGGCGCTTATCGCCTGGAGATCCACCAGCAGTCAGTCTCCGAGTCCAGGGTGTTGATGCAGCAAAAGCGCGAGGACCCTCACAACTCCCTTGGGAGGTGTAGATTCTCTGTCTTTGCCATCAACGCCGGCAGACCAGGGGAGCTGGTACGCCAAGGGGCGGACCTCCAGGAGGTAAGGAGAGCGGTCGTCGCGGCCGTCAGAATGAGCGGCCGCACCCGGAAGTCACACAGGGGTCTTAGGAAGTCAGGTGCAGCGCCTCCGAGTTCCGCAGCTCCCGGTGGGAGCTGGTCGAACCGGTTTGCTCCCCTCTCGTCCTCATCGGAGGAAGAGCATACCGCGGAACGTCCGAGGCCCAGGACTCAGGCGCCTAAGCCGAGCGGCCCCAGTCGCCCGGTGCCTCGCACCCGGAAGCCCAGTCGAGCACCATCGGTCCCGCACCCCGGTCCGACTTCCTCAGGGAACACGTCGTCGTCCCCGGAGTCCACTTCGAGCAGGAACAGTCAGGACCTGCAAGAGCTGAAGGAAGCCTGGCAGAAGGAGTCGCAAGCTCGGGAGGCAGCTGCCGAGGCTCGCCTGGAACAGCTGTCTCGGCAACTCCAAGAGAGTCAAAGAGCTGCCGAGGAGCGCAGGATCTCCGATCAGCGCGCTGCCGAGGAACGCAGGGTCTCCGAGCGACGCGCTGTCGAAGAGCGCTGGGCTGCAGACCGGCTGGCCGCAGAAGCCCGGGAGACTGCCCGGCAGTTGGCTGTCGACGAGAGCGTCGCTCAGCAGGTAGCCGCCGAGGAGCGGCGAGCGGCAGCCGAGGCCCAGCTGGAGGAGAGGCTGCAGGCGGTCATAGAGTCACAAGTCCAAAGGCTCGCCCTGGTTCAGGCCTCGCCCCCAGGGCCCGTGGAGTCAGACGCTCGGGGGCCCTCAGCGGCAGCGTCGAGTCCGGTTCAGGAGACGCCCATCTCCCGAGAGGGACATGAGCTGGTAGAGCCGACTTCCGTCGTCACCTGTGACGTCGAGAACCGGGACGTTCAAAGCCCTCCGGAGGAGTCGCGCGCGGACGTGACAGCGTCTCCACCGCACTCATGGGACTTTATTTCCCTTCCTATACAGGTCTGCGACGCCCTCCGGAAGCACGTGGTCGGGTATGCCAACTCGGGGATCGATGCCCAGCGCCTGTTTTACGACGCTGCTCGTAGGTATCGCACCCTTGGTCAGGTCGCCGGGTGCTTACACCCTTCCAACCAGATCAGGCAGTGCCTGAAGGCAAAGTTCTCGGACGAGGACAGGGTCCTCGGGGCCCAGGTGATTCACAGTCTCACGACGGCCTTGGCGTCCGTCGCAGAGAGCTGCGCTCGCTGTGGGTGCGGGCACGAGGAGAGCCCGGTGCGTATGTGGGCGTGTCAGGCGAGCGCTAAGAGAAGTGTGGTGGCGTTCATGAAAAAGGTGTACCTGCCGGTGTGTGGGTTTTGCGCCGCGGACGTGTGGCCCGGTGCTTTCGACCACTTTCCGGCTGTGATGCCACCTCCGATTCCTAAGGCGGCAGACACACCGGGAGACGGGGGGGGGATGGTCCCTCAACTGGAGCACTCGGAGCCAAACGAGCTTTCGGAGATGCCCGGTGCCGGCAGTCATGGTGGTCCTGGTGGCTCGGGGGGCGGTGACCCTGGAGGGCCGGGAGGCCCGGGGAGTCCGGACGAGGACCCTGGCGGCGATGGCGAAGACGGGGATGGCGACAGCCAGTTCACCTTCTCGTCTTCCTCTCGTTACAGGGAGCCCCGGAGCCATTACAGTCGTAAGGACGAGCAGCACGCTCTCAAGGAGGCCACCAGAGCCATGGAGAAGGCAGTGGACAAATACCACACAGAGGTGGAGGGGTCGTCCCACGTCTTTGGTCGGCTCCTCCGATTTGTTCGGCAGGTCAGGGAGGTTCGGGAACTGGAGCCGGTGCGCTACGCCATGGAGATGGCGCGTCTGGGACCACTAGAGAGCGGGGGTGAGGAGAAGGTGTTGTCGGACCACTCCCTGCTGTCAGAAGTGGCCAGACACTGCTTCGGCAAACTCAGCTCCGAGTACCGCGAGCTTTCTTCGGTGTTGACGGAGGCTCGGGAAGGTAAGAACCTCACCTTGGACGTCATAGTGGTTCCCTTGGCGCAGCTGGTGATGCCCGACAAGGGGGAAATGGCGTCGATCGGTCCGTTCCTGCGTCGCGTGCGTCAAAGTCAGGACAGACAGACTCGCACGGTCCGCGAGTTCTGGGACGGGGTGCACCTTGCTCACGACATCGTGAGCATGCTGGCTGCCCACGAGCTCACCTCTCCGGTGCCGGAAGAGGAGCTGCTGGAGATATTCCTTACGGGGTTGATACCGGAGATAAGGAGGAAGGTCTTCCTTATAGCCGAGAGGAAAGGCGCTTCGGTTCTGACTCTGAGCCGGACGGCCAGTAAAGGCCGCCACGAACTCCTGACTTGGGCCATAGAGGCTGAGCGGGAGTTGCGGCAGAGCCAGGATAAGACGAGCCGCTCGGTCCAGCTGCTGGCCCACGTAGATGTCACGGAGGAGCTGCTAGCCATGGCGACGTCCGCTGGCGCTCCGACACCCACAGGGCAACGACTCGGCTCCCCAGAGTACGAGGGCTGCCGTCTGTGCAAGAGCATGGACCATTATGCCCGCGACTGTCCGCAGGCGAGCCAGCGCCCGAAGGAGTGGGCCAAGTGCCTCCTGGAGGACACCCTGGCGTTAATAGGGGACGAGTCGGTGGAGGAAGCTTTGGCTGCCATCGGTTTGGATTTTGTCCAGGAGGACGCTCCCCAGCCCGGGGCGTCCTCCCCGCAGTAAAGGGCGCGGGCCCCGTCACTGCGGGGTCAGGGGGACAAAAGGGCCCCGCGCCGGCGTCCACAGCGATGCAGGTGCTGCATGATAGGTGGAGAAGGTGTGGGAGACACCTTAGTGGCAGCGCCAGGCGCCACCTCAAGAGCCAGAGTCGAGTCGAGAGGTATGAGCAGGAAGGTTTAGACATGCTAGCCGCCACCCGCACGGAAAGCCCAGAGCCTCCTGAGCGGGAACAGGTCGAGCAGCGCGTCCAAAGAGAGCAGGCAAACTTCTGGAAGTCCGCCAGAACCCCAGCAACCGCCTCAGTTCCGCGTCCCGAGGAGCCGTGGGAGCTGCTCTGTTGGATCACCGGTGCGGACACCCGGGGTAAAAACCGGTCGAGCCACACAGTTGAGCCACGGGCAGTCTACCAACAGCACCTGGAGAACCAGGGGTCGGATGTTGCGAGAGTTCGCGGGCACTGGAAGTTCAGAGCTCAGCGTTTACCCCCCAGAGTTAGGAAAGCCTTTCAGGCCCAGCAGCCAAGTGCTCGCCTGCGTTCCGCCATCAGGGCGCTAGAAAGGTATCTAAAGCTGGAAGAGTCAGAGGTCCGGCCGGTCAAGTCCCTTGCGCTTTGGAGGGCAGGGCAAAGGCGGATGAGCCAGAAGCTTGGACCCACGACTAGTAAGCCCCAGTTGAATCGAGAAGAGTTAGATAAGCGCTTGAAGCGGCTCGTCAGGGTGCGCGAGTTCAATCGCCGACGCAAAGCCATCTTGGATCAGGAGTTCGGACGGTTTGTTCGCGTTGCCAAACCCAAGCCTGCCGAGGGAGAAGAACTCTCACCACCAGAGAGAACTTCAAAGCCCAGTCGGCCGTGGTTGACCCGAAGCAGGGCTCGCCAGGCTTTGGGCCCGAAACGCAGACCATGGCTGACTCCTGAAGACAAGGCGCTTCGAACCTCTCGATTGCAGCGCAGGTACGAGTTGGAGGGTAGGGACCCGGCTTCTACCTCAACAGAACGCCATGCGGACTTCCACGCCTTCGTAAAGGAGGAGTTGGAAAGGGAGAATAGGGAACTTCAGCAAGACAATGAGCTGATGCACCGGGACGAGCAAGTCAGAAAGCACATAGCGGCTAAACTGGCTGCAGCGTCAGTCCAAGTCGCGGTGTCCCCCCCAGACTTCCCAGAGCGCAGCGCAGTTCAGAAAGCAGTCGCCATCGGCCTGCTAGCGGACGCGTGTACTTACTGCCTCCCGGACTGTGACTCCGACGCAGAAACGTCAGTCACCCGCCTGGACTGCATAATGCAGGACGGCGATATCAGTCCGAGCTGGTGTGAGTCCCTGGCAGCGGTGTCCTCGATGGGAGCGCGCCCGAGGAGTTTCGACAGGCACAGTCGCACACCGACGTTGTTGCTGTTTTGGGCCTGGATTGCGGGCGTCAGAGTCAAGGTGTTAGTGGATTCGGGAGCATCCACCAATATCATCGCAAAGAGTACACTGCAGAGGCTCTCCGGCGTCAAGCCGGTGCGCCACGAGCAAGCCATGCGGGTTCGAGTGGCTGACGGCACCACATATGATGCTAATTCCTGCATCAGGCCCAAGCTCCTTGCTGAGACGTCGAAGGGGTCTTACGGCCAGCAGGTTGAGCTTCGGGTAATGCCACTCGACCTCAAGGTGGATGTCATCCTGGGGGGTCCTTGGCTGGCGAACCTTTCCCCGGTTACGCTGGATTATAAGAACTGGGGTTCGGTCCGGTTCACCAAGGGCAGGGAAGAGGTCGTCATCACCGGCTGTTCGCCGGGGTCACCGGACCCCAGTCGGTCCAAGGACACGGCAATGGCACTGGTACAGGGAGTCCTTTTGAGCCAACGTCGGGCTCGCCGGGACCTGCGGACCCTCCGAAACAGAGAGGAGCAAGCTTTCGTCGTCTACCTCGGCCCCGATGGGACTTTTGGCGCGTTGGCCTGCAACAAGGGGGGGGGAGACTCCGACGAAGATTCCCCCAACGATGTTGTAGCAGGCCTAGCGTCAGAACCCTCCTCCGGGTCCGAGGATGGTGAAGTCAGCGTGCGTCCCAGCGCAACGGTGCCGGACGGAGCTGAGGAGTCTGAGGGGCCGGGAGGGTTGGTCTCGGACAGTTCCGAGTCCGGCTACAGTGACGTGGAAGGAGCGTGTCATTTGCAGAGAGTAGGGGCGGTGGTCGAGGATATTAGGCCACAGGGATTTACGAGTACGGTCGACGAGGCCGGGGATCACCCTGACCCTCTCAGCTTTTTCGCTAGCAAACAGGAGGCGAACGGAGCATTTGCGTTGCTTCCACCAGCGGTGCGTAGGCAGGCGATAGAGGATCACGCGGCCGGGAAGCCACCCACCTGGCACGCGCAGGCAGCCGCGGCGCTCCAGCAGGGCCGGGGTCTGGTCGCGGAGCGACGACCCCGAGCACGGCGTAAGCGAGTGCGTTGGCGTGACCAGGTCGCAGCAGTCGGTCAGCCTGGTGCTGAAAGTGGCCCCTCCACCGAGCAGCCACCGGGACCAAAAGTCCCCACTGTCCCGAGTCCTCAGAGTCAGAAGTCGCGAGCCTCGGCACCAGTCCCGCCGCCAGCTCCGCAGACCACAGACCCGCCGGTACCGGCCGCCCCGCCAGGTACTACCTCGCCGCCAGCCCCACAGACTACTCAGGCCTCCCCGGAACCGCCGGAGGACGAGATAGACGAGACGGTGTCGCCGGAAATCTGGCAGCAGCTTAGGGACCTGGAAAAGGAGTTCGCAGATGTCATTTGCACAGAGCTGCCGGAATCAGTCCAGTCAAGGGAATTCAAGTCCGGCGTCCGGCTCAGGCCAGATTGGAATGGGAACGCCTTGCACCGGCGAGGGTACAAGCTGTCGCAGGAGGAGCTGCGGCAACTCCGGCAACAGCTAGATGAGCTCTTAGCCAAAGGGTACATACGACCCTCGGCCTCTCCGTGGGGCTGCCCTGTGCTGATGGTCCCCAAGCCGAGTAATCCCAAGGAGTTGCGTCTAGTCATTGACTACAGACAGATCAATGAGATCACAGTCAAGGACAAGTACCCCCTCCCGGATGTCCAGAGTCTCTTAGATGATCTACAAGGGGCTACCGTCTTCTCTACGATGGATGCCCTTTGGGGATTTTGGCAGGTCCCTATGAAAGCAGAGGACGTGGAGAAAACCGCAATGACTACGCACTTTGGAGCGTACGAGTGGTTGGTCATGCCTATGGGATTGTCAAACTCCCCAAGTACCTGGCAAAGGATGATGCAACAGTACCTCGGGCACCTACCCTTTTGCAGAGTATTTGTAGATGACATCATGATTTTCTCGGCTGAGGTTCCGGGTAAGAGCGCCCATGAGGTACACCTCGACCACCTCCGCCAGGTCCTGGAGGCATGCCGAAAGAATTCAGTCTACCTCAAAAAGTCGAAAGTCAAATTGTGCAAGCGATCAGTCCGGTTCCTAGGGCATGTGGTGGATCGGGATGGATGTCGTCCACAGCAGGATAAGGTTGCGTCGGTACGCGATTGGCCAGACCTAGAAACTGTCACACACGTGCGACAGTTTCTGGGCATGTGTGGCTTCTACCGGAGGTACATCCAGAACTTCGCAGATATCGCGTACCCGTTGACCCGCCTCACCAAATCCGGCGTGGACTGGACCTGGGGCGAGAATGAAAAGGCAGCATTTAAACAGCTAAAAACTGCCTTGATCTCCTCCCCAGCCTTGGCCCTACCCGATCAAAAGGGTGCAGCAGACGGCTCCAGACCCTTTTTTGTGCAGACAGATGCCAGTGGAGTAGCACTAGGGGGTGTACTCATGCAGGATCAGGGACGAGGCTTACAGCCCTTGGCCTTTGAAAGCCGGCAGTTCTCCAGCGCTGAGCAGAACTATCACGCTGGGGAACGGGAGCTTTGTGCCATCCATCACTGCACCACGGTCACCTGGAGACATTATCTGATTTTCACATCATTTAAGCTCATGGGAGACCATAAACCCCTTCAGTGGCTCTTCGCCCCAGCTAGGGAGCTCAGCCGACGTCAGGCTCGCTGGTACGAGGACTTGGTAGAGGTAGGAGTCCATCAGATGGAGCACGTGCCAGGGCGCTGTTTAGTAGTACCAGACGCGCAGTCCCGGCGACCAGACTATCAGGAAATGTCAGCCAGAGAAGGGTTGAAGGAAAAAGGGATTGTGGATCGCGCCACGGATGGGCCCAGAGACTCCGCACCGGCAGGCAAGGGGTCCGAAGAGGACGAGGATCCTACCTCTGTCCTCGGGGCAGTGGATTGCACCACCGATGGATCTGATGGACCCGAGTACTCTGAGCCGAAAGGCAAGAGATGCGAAGGGGACGAGGATCCCACATCTGTCTTAGGCGCCACCTTCGAGTATAGTGATTCCGAGGACGAGTCCTTCCCTCCCACCAGTCCAGCACCGGTCATTGGTGAGCTCACCCATCTGAATGGGCTCACGTGGGTAGAGTCGCCGGCCCTTTGGCTGGACGCAGCTGCCACCCTAGCAGTAGGCGAGAAATCCTTGAGGGATGCCGAATCGCTAGCAGTCATGACCAGAGCAGACCGAGCTAGGGAACAGGCCACAGCAGAAGTCCAGAGTCACCCGAAGTTCCCCCACCCTGAGGCCCAGAGTCATCCAAAGGCAGCCGGAAAGGTACCTGAGCCCGTTAAGCCCCCAGAAAGTAGCTCCCACTACGACCAGGTCGTAGATCGCCAGGACTGGAAGCTGATCAGGGAGCGCTTTGAGGAGATAGCAGCCCAGTACGGGGTGTTTGACGTTGACGCGTGTTGCGACTCCATGGGCGTTAACCGGCAGGTTGACACCTATTGGACCGATTGCTTGAAGGAAAAGTGGCGCGGGAAACACGTTTGGTGCAACCCCCCTTACACGAAGGATTCAGACTTGATAGAAAGAATTCTTCGGCATTTCCTTGCTGAGTGGCGCGCCGATCCGGAAAACACCTCGGCGATGTTCCTTCTGCCAGACTATGACGCCCCCTGGAGACGGTTGATTCACCCCAAGTATGGGCTTCATCCGGTCAAAGTCTTTGACACGAAAGACGAAAAAGGTCGTCCCAACCACCTCTTCGAGTCCCCTGATGGAGGTCGACCCCCGCTGCGCTGGCCGGTCCTTCTGGTGTGGGCCCCAGCAGCCAGCAGGGCAAAGCCCCGAGCGCCGCCTGCGCGAAAGGACAGTGAGGCAGAACCCGACGAGCCTTTAGTCACTACAGGGGTTGCAGCAAGGGCCAGGGCAGCATCAGGCCCACTAAAGGCTGATGAGTTCGTCCGCGCCTTGCAAGCGGAATACGAACGCAGCCAGTACCTCAGCTCGTTGAAGGAGGAACTGATCGCAGCCCCACATCAGAGGACAGACACATTTCGCATGGTAGACGACATGATATGGCGAGTGGCAGAAGGGCGGTATCAGCTAGTGCTAGCTCAGGATTCCCCCCTCAGAGAGCTGGTGATGCGCGAAGCACACGAGTCCCCAGCAGCAGGGCACACAGGAAGGGATAAGACACTGGACAGAGTATCCCGTCGCTTTTGGTGGCCACGCATGAGCAAGGATGTCACCGACTGGTGCAAATCCTGCGTTGTGTGCCAACAGACCCGGCCACGCAACGGGTATCCAGACGGTCAGCTTAACCCCCTGCAAGTCCCAGTAAGACTGTGGCAAGTGGTTAGTATCGACTTCGTCACTGGGCTGCCCCGCACAGAGCGAGGGTACGACGCGTTTGCTACCTTCACGGACAAGTTGTCCAAGATGGTGCACGTAGTTCCCATGCTTTACGCTGACAGCTCAGCTGCACAGATCGCGCGCATGTATTTCGACCAAGTGTGGCGTTTGCACGGCGCTCCCATGAAGATCGTCTGTGATCGGGACTCCCGCTTCAGGGATGAGATGCATCTCGAGCTACATCGGTTGATGGGAGTCCAGGTTGCCTCTACCACGCCGTACCACCCTCAAGGTGATGGGCAGGCAGAGCACACAAACCACACGGTCGAACGCATGTTGCGCGCGTACGTCGACGCCAACCAGCACGATTGGGATTTATGGTGTACCCCGGTCGAGTACGCCATTAATGACTCTCGTTCCGCCGTCACGGGATTCACCCCTTTTGAACTGACGTATGGTCACGCTCCGGCCTCTCAGCTGGACTTCTTCGTGGAGGCAGCACTTGCATCACGGAGAGGCCGAGCTAAGGGGGGGAGGGGCGCAGCAGTAAAAAAGGGTACAGCCCACGAGACAGCCCGCCAGTTTGTTCGCCAGTTGCAGCTCGCTAGGGAGAAGCTGCTCTTAGCTCAGCAGCAACAGATCGCCCAGTACGACGCGCGTCACAGGTCCAGGAGTTACGCAGTAGGCGATGAGGTTTGGGTGGATGCCACGCACCTCACCCAGCCGGGCGACCGCGGGTTGCACAAGAAATTGCTTAAGAAGCGCCTTGGGCCCCTTCGGGTGCTGGAAGTCTTTCACAGCGACAGGCAGATGGCCCTTCCCGCGAGCGATAGAGGCGCACCGTCGGCCTATAGGTTGCAGACGCCTAAGCAGTGGAAAGTGCACGATGTGTTTACCGTGGACCGGCTTTCGCCAGTAGAGTCGGGCAGCCGCTTCGTTGAGAGAGCTAAGGAGATTCCCCCTCCTCCGTTGGACGTCAGCGGGCGCAAGGAAACCCACGTCGAGAGGGTGGAGCGTTCGCGCACGCGCCAGCGCCAGGGCAGGAGGTGGACAGAGTACCTGGTCAAGTGGACAGGAATGCCCCGCAGTGAGAACGAGTGGAAGACCCGAGAGGATCTGGAGTGGGACGGAGCCGGCAGGCCCGGTGTTCCCAACCGAGCGTTGTTGGAGTTTGAGAGGATCGAGGCTAAGAGAGTGGAGCGAGAGAAGCTTAGGGTCCGTAAGAGACGCGACGAGTCCGCAGGAGCGGTATGGACCACGCTATCGGAGGAGCTCAAGGTAGACGGCGCAATGCCATGGGTGCCAGAGGAGAGGTTTGATGAGGAAGTAGGAACTTTCGCGAGAGTATCTGCTCAGAGCACCCTGCCGCCAGTCAACGGAACCGCAGCACTTGAGAAGGAGCCAGTCGGCCAGTCTAAGATTCTTGTATTGTTTTGTGGGACCGGGTCAGTCGAGAGGCAGTTCACTAAGCAATTTCCCAACAGCGAAGTAGTTGCTGTAGACATTCAGCCCAAGTGGGGCCCCACACATTGCGAGGATATATATCATGCGATGGGACTATCGACTGTTCAGACCAGGACACTTCGACGTAGTCTGGGCTAGCCCACCTTGCACAGAGTACAGCCAAGCGAAGACGGTAGGCATCCGAGATTTGCGTGCTGCGGACAGGCGAGTTCGTAGGACATTGGAGATCATCCGGTACTTGAGGCCCGAAGCATACTTCATTGAGAACCCGAGGGGAAGAGAGCCCCACGGGTTGCACACGCGTCGCTGCATGAGCAATCTACCAGCTCCGCACCTCGTCACGTACTGCAAATACGGGACCGCATACAGGAAGCCCACGCACATCTGGACCAACGTTCCGTTGCGCACACCCTTGCGAGTATGCGATTCCGATACGCCTTGCGAGTTCTTCCGGCAGCACGGTAGGCACGAGAAAGTAGCGCAAGGAGGGCGCGCGATGAGAGCCGGAGGTGTGTTCGCGAAGGGCATGGGAGCGCGAGAGAATTTGTATGGGATTCCGTCAGCACTGTTAAAACAGCTTTTCCACAACCTGACCCTACATGAAGAGGTGCATGCGTTCCTGTCTGAACTGCTTGTCAGGGAGGATCTGAGCGAGATGAGCGTTTTAGTCCAGTCAGCTGTTGTTGAGAGTGACCCGCCCGAGTTTGAGCCGGAACCGATAGCGTTAGCGGGAGTGCGAGCGGAGGTGACGATCATACCTGAGGGCGGATGGGAATCTGACGCGAGTGGTCTTAGCGATTGAGAGCGTTGGGGAGCGTCGGGAAGAGCGGTGGCTCCAGCCTTGGCGAGACCAGGCGGCAGGTGAGAACCTGGGTAATCCATCCGAGAGAGCAGTGGCTCTAGCCTCGGCACAGCCAGGCAACAGGTGGAAATCTGTATAATCCATTTGAGCAGTGGCTCTAAGCCTTGGTATGACCAAGCGGCAGGTGAGAACCTGGGTAATCTATCCAAGTGAGCAGTGGCTCTAGCCTCGGCGCGACCAGGCAACAGGTGGAAATCTGTATAATCCATTTCACGAGAGCATTGGCTCCGGACCTGGCACGACCGGGCAGCAGTTGGAGATCTGGGTAAAAGCTCTAGCACTCCGAGGAGGCGGTGAAGGTTTAAAACCTTTCCTCCGGGCCGGCATCCCGAGAACTGTCAGGTAATTGGCAAACCTATTGTCATCCCCTGTAAGTGTACCGTGTTGGGAGGTTTAAAACCTTGAGCGTGGTAATGGATGTGAAACCTTGAGCCTTGGGGGAGCCTGGTAGTGCAGATGGCAGACCGGTGAGAGGCCGACCCTTGTGCTTAAGAGGTCGATCTCCTTATTGCGGTGTGTCTTGGGAAGTGTAATGTCATCCCAGACAACAGGCGGCTGAGACCTGTATAATCATTCAGAGCAACAGTAGAAGATCTGTATAAAAACTTTACTGGTCCGACGTGGTCAGCGTGGACGTGACCTTCCCTAAGGGGGGGGAGTTGTGCTAGGAGGCAAGCACAAGAGCAAGAAAAACGGCTAAGTATAAAACGCAGGAGTACTCAGTACGGAGTACAGTAGGACCGATCAGAATGATGTTGATGTGAGGTGCCTAGACTGTTGTACGGAGTACTCAGTACAGTTGAGTTATGGAAAGAGTTCCTGAATGTATAAGAACTCTAAGAGTAACCAGTTTCGGGGAGATGAACTGAACTGAGAATTGTAACATAAAAAGTAAGAGCCGTATCCGCTGTATATTGTGTATTGAAAGCATACACTTGAAAGCATAAGCATAGCTATTAAGATTTACGAAACCGAAGTCTTGTAGTTGACCAACCGTAAGCATACCTCGTGCGGTCGTTTAATAAGTGTAGAATAGTATAAGTCCGAAACCGTAAAGAAGAAAAGAAGTCAAGTGTAGACTCCTACATGAACACACTGATGGTATGCATTTTATTGTCCTCTATTCAAGAAAGAGGACAGGGTAAAAGATTCTGCATCAAAAATGAAAGGTGCGTTGCCCTTGCTTTCCACGGTTCACTTGTACAGTTGACTACATAATAAGTGTTAGGAACAACTTTTTTTGCGCAAGCAAGATTACGGGGCTTTCATTGAACCAGATACGGGGCTTTCGTTGAACCAGGTACGGGGCTTTCATTGAACTAGATACAGGGCTTTCGTTGAACCAAGATACGTGGCTTTCGTTGAACCAAGATATGGGGCTTTCAGTGAACC
>LGRX02001268.1:0-35053 GCA_001247695.2 Cymbomonas tetramitiformis | reverse complement strand
CCCTTTCTCGCTGCGGGCTTTGGCAACACCAGCGCCCTCGCCCGATGTGGGGAGGACAATCCTTTCTCGCTGCGGGCTTAGGCAACACCAGCGCCCTCGCCCGATGTGGGGAGGACAACCCTTTCTCACTGCGGGCTTTGGCAACACCAGCGCCCTCGCCCGATGTGGGGAGGACAATCCTTTCTCGCTGGGCCCAGCAGCACTGCCAGCCCTCGCCCGATGTGGGGAGGACAACCCTTTCTCGCTGCGGGCTTACGCATCACCAGCGCCCTCGCCCGATGTGGGGAGGACAACCCTTTCTCGCTGCGAGCTCAGGCATCACCAGCGCCCTCGCCCGATGTGGGGAGGACAACCCTTTCTCGCTGCGGGCTTAGGCATCACCAGCGCCCTCGCCCGATGTGGGGAGGGCGACCTGACAAGATGGCGCACGGTGTTGTGCTTTACCCAATGAGCCGACTCAAGATGGCTGAACATGTAGACCTTCGAATACACTGGGGCAATGTTTCCCAGCCTCGGGCGTGCAAGGGGCTTACATGGCTTACGTGCTGCTCAACCATAATGAAGCACGCAGGCCGTGAACCTGAAAGCGGAGTAAAGAATGCGTGCCAGATAAATGGGAGGTAATAGCTTTAGGTTTTGTGGTGCGGGGCTCTGGCAGGGGAGGGGTAGGGGGGCTGTAGTGACGGTGCTCTTAACAGCTGCTAAGGGTTAGGTGGAGCAAAATGCAAAAGCAGGAACCTCACCTGGGGGCACATGGCGAGATCGAGGCTGGTGAGGCTGCGCAACGCCGCCACGTGCCAAAGGGAGCAGGGCGTAAGACGAGGCAGACCAGAGATCCCGAGTGTCTCCAACCCTATTTTCGCACAGCACGCCGAGCGTCATATATACACATGGAGAATATTGCCACCCACATGCGTTTCGTCTTCGACTCCCACCACTTTCTGAATCGTTCAAGGATTTGGTGCATTATGCCAGCATGCCAATTGCCGATGCCCCTTTCACCTGTCAGTGATGTGAGGTGAGCAGCTCCACGATCGCAGACCTCGAAGCATCCTCCAAGCTCTAATGAGCGGAGGTTTGTGAGCGCCCCAAGGGCCGCACAGGCGCCTTGCGTCACCTGCATTCACACCCGTATGGCGAACTGCGGCATGGGACACCAAGACATGCATACTGCCTCTTTCCTTCTCTTACTGCCGCCCAAACGAGAGGCAGAGACCAGTTTTGGAGAACGCGTTTGTTCCGAGCGAGGCATAAACCCCGAATGTGGTGCGCTCTGAGCCCGGATGCGGTGAGGGCGCCGGGGAGTATCTTTTTGGTATCATGCTCTGAGCCCAGATGCGGCGAGGGCGCCAGGGAGTATCTTTTTGGCATCAAACTTTGAGCACACACTGCACACGATGCACACATCGCTTACCTTCTAACCACATGCGATGAGATTCCCAAACTGAAGACATCGCTCACCGCTAAGGGCGGATGGCAATCTCGGTCAAAGAAAATCAAGCTTGGCTCAGAATACGACTGTGGCAATCAACAAAGAACGGCCGGCGGGCAGGCGCAGAGTGATGGAGAAACCGGGCGACTCAAAGTGACCGCCTGCCTGGGTGCATCCGGAAAGGTCGAGATCCAGAAGCAGGGTCAGCGGCGCAAGCGCCTTCACTCCCGCGTCGGTGATTGCACGGCAGTCGGAAATATCGAGCATGCAGAGATTTGAAAGCACTGCGCATCTCATCAGGTCTGCCAGTGCCCCCACATAACACTCCGCCCTTGACCCACCATCAGCCTCATGGCACCAAGTCGCTCGAATTCCATGCTTAGCGATTCGGGGTTCGAGTACTCTCAGAACTTCCAGCTGTATGGCAGGTCAGACGCCCGGCTTCCAAGTCAAGAATATACCCTCTGGGTTCATTGCGCAGCTTCCAGGTCAGGAATATACCCTCTGGGTTCATCACGCGGCTTCCGGGTGAAGAATATACCCTCTGGGTTCATCGCGCGGCTTCCGGGTCAGGAATATACCCTCTGGGTTCATCGCGCAGCTTCTGGTTCAAGAAGATACCCTCTGGGTTCATGCCGCGGCTGGCAGGTGAAAGGTACACACCTCAAGGCAAACATGCGGCTGCAGATCTCAGCTAACCTAAAACTATCGCGTCAAATGTGCAGCTGCTAGCTCAGATGATGCATCGACGGCTGACAGTAGCTCCTCGGAGGGCTGAGCCCGGAAGCACCAGCCTACGTCCACATTTCTTTTCCTCACTGCGGAGGGCCTCACCTTCATCTGCCAGGTTCGGCCACTTCCTTCAAAAGGCCTCGTCACCGTTGTCCCCGAACCGCATTACCCCCTCACGCGTTCATCCTCTGCCAATGCCTCCCACAGCAGTCTCATCCTGTAGGCATCCTACGGCTGTGAACGGTGCGGGAAGACGCGCGGTGCCACAGCCATATCCCGCGACTCCTCCACAAGTGAGCCCCAACCTCCGTGCAAATGTCTCCCTCCTTTAACCTCCCAAATCCCCGGAGGTGCGGCCCCGCACCACCTGGGGCTATGAGGCACTGTGCTCGGGTAGCGACCTATAAGAGTGTGTGGAGACAGTGGCCGCCACACGCATTCACACGACGACGTCATTCCTGTCACGAGTCCGTCACCATGGCCTGGTCAACATGTGCGGGTTGGATGCGCTTCAGTTTCACGGCTTATCATTGGCTAAGGCCGGGCGCTGGCTGCTTGAAGTCGTGTGCCACATCCGCCTGAGGCAGCGCGAGGCAGGGCGCGCACCGTATCAGCAGGCTCTTGAGGCGCGTGAGGGTGCATATTCGCGTGAGTCCGTCCGCTGTCACTTGCCTGCCACGCGTCCGCCTGTCACTCGCAAGCCACTTGCTGGTGCTACCTGTGCCTGCCGCTAGCCTGTCATACACGTGCCGTCCGCTCTCACTTGCCTGCCACGCGTCCGCCTGTCACTCGCAAGCCACTTGCTGGTGCTACCTGTGCCTGCCGCTAGCCTGTCATACACGTGCCGTCCGCTTTACTGTTGCACTAGTGATATCGAAGGCTCGTCTGCCCCGAGGTGCCCCCGGTTGCTCGGCATGGCACGAGTGGGAAGGACACCGCTGTGCACTGCGGACAAGAGCGGGCGAGAGGTAGTCACGTGCGGTGGGGGAAACCTGAGCCGGCCGAGGTTGAGCGAAGTCAGGCTTGACGAGGTGGCGAGCTCTCCGAGGAGGCTATCGCTCGCGCTGCAGCCGAAAAGCGCGAGGGTGGTGAGGCTCGGGAGCGATGTCACCGCCTGGATCCCCTGTCGACAGGGCGTCCGCTTTCTTTTATTATAGAAGTCACGGTATGTCAAACTCGACTGAAAGTCTAAATTTGTCGCCCGGAATATAACCGTGAAAGCGCCAGAGCACTCCCTCCCTCTGCTCGCAAACATTTTATGGTCCTGGGTCGCCCGTCAGCTGAAAAAGGTTTGGCTTGCCTCGCGCACCAAGTACAACGCGTGAGGGCTTCAGCTCAAATGCTTGCCTCGCTATTCAGCTTGCGACAGCCGGCCAGGTCGAGGGTGCTGAGCGTGGTGAGGTTTCGCAGGGCGCGGATTCCGTTACTGTCGATAAGCCTGCACAAAGATAGATTGAGATCCGTGATGTTCATGCCACTTTGTGCTAGATCAGCAAGTGCCTGCAGTCCCTCGCCCCGTTTACGACACGTCAGCAAGTGCCTGCAGTCCCTCGCCCCATTTACGACACACGGCTGTCAAATTCGCGCCGCAATAATCGGTGTGCTGCGTAGGTTACGTGCGCGCCCAAGTCGCCGTCCTGACTCGGTGTGGGGTATACCTGATTGGTGACCCCTGGTGTACATTTTGACAGACTCAAGCTCCGTATCGACGTAAACCGACCTTGCAGTTTGCTCACGCTCAAAGAGTTTGGCGATAATGTTGTAAATAATCGTTCGTCCACGGCGCATCTCCATTTCCTGCTCCCATCAACTCTCGTTGTCAACGGCCACGTGATTGGAGAAGCTGCAGGCCTCTACGTCAGGCGTCACAGATCGCACAGAAAGTGCGGACGATATAATATTTTCATTTTGTGCAGCTTTGTAGTTATGACAGAGATGGACAGCTAACAGACCTTTTTCCACAATGTATATGGGCATCAATACGCACATTACGTGCTCTCGCACAATGGTTGCAAGGGACAAGCTTACCAGCAAACACGGCGCAAGGTTGCGAAGGCGGAGGGGCGTTCTTCCTTCACTATAGTCAGGATTTGTAAGAGAGTTCCATCTGGTAAATCCATAACATTAAGCTCTTCTGGCCGTGTGAGCGTCACAACGGCACTGTTCACATGAGGTCCATCTCGCGGCTCCGTGAACTCGATCTCTTCAACCCCGGTGGGGAACAGGGATCCAAAGGGCACTTCCAATTTCGACGGAAATGGATTGGACGAAGCTACAGAACGACATGCCAAGTCGCTCTCGCTCATATCGAAATGGGAAGATACTGGCCAATTTCGCTATTTCGAATAGTAGCTTTGAGTGCTACAAGTCTAACTCTTAAGTGCACGCTTCAAACGATGGGACAATGGACATGCTCAAGTCTCTCTCGCTCTCTGTCTCTCTCTCTATCTCCTGCGAAGTTTTTGAGGCCATATCTGTGTGATGGAATATACGCGAAATTCACCGCGGGTTCTCAATGGTGGAATCTTCGCCTCAAGTGGCGAGTGACCGTCGCTTGTCCTAACCATTCAACATGAACATCCAGTTGCAACCGGGCTCGTTGCAACCCTAAACTATTGCAAACGTAAAGCGGAAACCCTCGCCCAAAGCGTGCCGCTACCGGTTCGGTAGGGCTCGTGTATCAGTCCTATTAGCTGACGTATATGGTGTCAAATGGTCATGGTCGATGGTGACACCGCACCGTGTCACACGACAGTATGGTCTATGGTGGTGGGGGGGGTATGGGTATCATCTTCGATCGTGATGTGATCTCACGTCTGAGACGTCTGCGTCTGCGTCTCACGTCTGTGCTCTGTGACGTCTACTGTACGTCTGTCGATGTCGATGTCGTGTCGATGTCGTATCTATATCTATGTCGTGTCGATGTCGTGTCGATGTCGTGTCGTGTCTCTATATGTGTGTGTATGTGTGTGTGTGACACCGGCACACCGGCACCCGCACCCCCTTGACCCTTTCGGTTCATCACCCATCATCTTCCCATCACCCCTACGCTAGCCCCTCGTCTGTGACGCTAGCGTCTCAGGGGGGGGGGGGGCTGGCGGGGGAGCTATAAACTTAAAAGTATCGCATGCAATCGATCCGCCATCCGGTATTCCGGATCATGATCTGATGGTTCCGATCACATGTCGATGTGATATGTGAATGATGTGTCATGTGATGATGTATTGATGTTCATGTTGATCTTGCAACCTGGAACCTCGTTATTATCAAGCTCAAGTGGAAGTGCTCAACTGTCTCCTGTTACAACCGAACGATAGTTTAGTAACTGCTGTGTTAGTCGCGCACACTTTTCAGGCGTGAAAATGCAAGTATTCAAGATGCATTCAGTTGCCGTATTTGCAATGCTAATTGCAGGTTCTGGAGCACTGAAGTGCGTACTACATTTCCCCCCGTTCCTAGAAACATCTGTGTCGTGCAGTGGTTGGCTGTACGATATAGTATTCGAGATCTTCTTTCATCCACATTTCACTACACACACCGACAGCATGTTTTTCGTCTTGTTTTCCGTCTTGTTGAAAACCGGATTTATTTCGACTGAATTTCGACTTACGATTTTCGCAGGCCATCGGACATGGAGCTTCCTGTCCGAGTTACTCCTTTCTCTGACCTGGATAGATTCCATATGGCCACGAGTACGTTCTACGATGTCGAGAAGGTTGGAGCTTGGAGTGATCTCGAGTGCCATTTGAAGCCGGTTTGTGTCCTACCCTGTTCTTGAGTAGCCTGACTGTTGCATCTCTCAATTTAAGCCTGACGGGACTGTTCAGCCGTGATGTATACTCCCGCGTGAGGACGCACCATGTCTGTGCTGCTGCCTGTTGTTCTTCCTGGAGAATCTCTCAACTCCAACGAATAAATATTTGATGTATTGCATTGTTGGCACTCGCCTTCACGAGTCTCTAAAAGAGCGGAAAATGTCATAAGATATCCAGCTATTCCGCAGGTAGACATTAGCGACGCCGCTTTACAAAACCTTCTGGACTACGCCTGCTCACCTTCCGGCGGAGTCGACTGTGCGCCCATCAACCCGGTAAGCTTCTGCACCACCAAGCCTACGCACCTGCCGGCTGAGTTGATATTGCACCTGATACTCCGGTCAGCAAGCTGGTTTTGCCGGTACCCCTGCTCGACTTAAGGTGCAGTCAAGCTTATAAGCTCAAAGAGCGGATGTCTTGCTTTGAGTAAAGCTACGTCGCGGCCTCAATCGACCGCTTCGCCGTCGTGCTTTGGAGTTTTATATCTGCAGGGCGGTGATCACTACCCATGTACCTTATACGAGTGCACCGACTACGCCGTCTCGACTTATTATGCCAACCACAAGCCCAAGTTCGAGTGGCAGGTAGACCAGGTACAGTGACAAGGCCCCCGATCACGCACCCCTTCCAGGAACCTCCCACCTTAGCGCATTGATTGCCAGTAGCCTATGGCTGAGCGCTTCTTTGCGACAAGCCAACTTACGTCATTCCTCCAACACCTTGCCTGGAGTCAAGATATCAAAATTATACCCGTTGAGTGGGAAGGGCGAACGAATCGCACGCGGGCTCAGCGCTGCGGTGGGCGGTGCAGACCTGCTTCTTCAGCGGACTAGCATACGCGACCCCACCTCGCCCGTACCACTTCATGCTGCTCGCGGGCAAAGGTGACCGCCCCACTGCGCAAAGCTTTGGCTCTCTCCTCGCTGCTCGTTGCCCCCGGGCATCCGTGGGGGCATCCGTGGATCATGCGCATACCATACGAAACTGTCTGCAGGTGTGACCGATATCTCGGACGTGGAGCCTCCTTGCGGACCTGCCTGCAGGGACAGTCTGCGACAGGACAAAAAAGTTAATCGGGGTCGGCGCCTTTAGTAGTCTGTGTGCACTTAGAATCGCTCTGTCGGCGGTCTGGAAAAGGGACACGTGGCCTGTTATTGGCCATCCTGGTGCGAACAGCACTTCCGGCACCTCACACAGTAGACTTGAGGAACGAACGAGGAACGAACGAATGGTCTCCTTTACTCGACGTGAGGGGCATGCCAACCGGCAGGCGAGTTGAACGCCACCGATATGTCCACGAACGTGATGAGCAAGAAGGACAGCGCGGTGCAGGGGCAAACTTTGTCTTACACCATCAAGGTGAGCCTAAACGGTCGTCGCCCGTGTCGGGTGGCCTAAAGGAACGCATCGGCTTGTTCTGCTCTGCTCGGCCCCCTTGCTGACTACTTGTAGTAATCCCTTCTGCCGTGTGTTTGTTGCGGTGAGCCGGGTAGGTTGCCGTGTGTTTGTTGCGGTGAGCCGGGTAGGTTGCCGTGTGTTTGTTGCGGTGAGCCGGGTAGTTTGGAGAGATATCTGAAACGGTTGTTCGAATTGCCTCTTAGCACCCGAGTTTAGGCCTCTTTTGGCACCTGGCTCACCGTCTGTTCCTCTGACACCTGCATTCGGCCCTGCCGTGGTGCAGCATTCAGTGGTTGAGGCATTTCGGGGCCCACCTGGGTGGACCAGTGAGACCCTCGTGAGTCTATCTGTGGAGACTGGCGTCGAGCAAATAGTGGGCCCGAAGTTTGGTTGGGCGGCATCGACACTCAGAGAGTGGGCGGCTTCCTCCTGGCGTCTCACAGAACTTGACTTTAACCTTCAACGAGGCGGACTTCACACACTTCAGCCTCTGGATCGGTGCCTCGGCCACTGGTGCTCTGGCACAGCTTCGGGTGAGCCTCTGGTCTCTGGAATTCCTTTGATATCACTCGCTCCTCTTTTTCGTTAAGGTAGAGCACTTATATGCCTTCAGGCGCCCCGTGTTTTTTCTTTGTCCACCGAGGTACTTTACCGGGCTGAGGTCGTCTTGTAGTCTTCCGGGTTGAGAGGTGGCTCCTGGATCCAGGTGCATTATGACTTTGACGGTGACGGCACTTGGGATCGTAATGAGACCTTCGGTGGAACTGCGGTGACCGTGACGCCCGACTACTTTATCTACAGTGATGCTGGCAAAGCCCCCACTGGTGCTGCTGGCAACTATGCTGATCTGAAGAACGGCGCGGTTAAGATCGAGTTGGTGTCCAGGTTTGCACAGGGTACTGACTTTATTACTTTATTGGAGGCCACCCAGCAATCACCTTCGTGGGTTACCATTCCATACCATGCTTAACACTCCAGTTTCCAGCATCAAGTGGGTTAGTGTACGTGGTTACGGCAGGTGTCGACGCAGTATGAAATACTCACATCTAACTACTTACAGTGACTCCAGTAAGAAGCCATAAAAAATGAAGAAAACAAGTTTTGTTTGTGCATTCGCATGGGCCAACACTGAATATTACTATACCGGTATCACTTGAAGAATGACTGAAGGGCATCCATTCATGCATCGTGCATGGTAGTCAAATCTGTTTGGCCCCGCATGCAAAAAGTATGGCATCACTTAACACACGGCACGCTGCCAATGCCTGTTACATTCCTTGGTGCAATTGTGGCACGTTTGTATTCACTTCAGCGACAGATAGCATGATGTGTGCGTGCTGATAACGATTGGATATTTTTCATATTACACAAAAATGTATAAACATTAACTGAGTACTTCCAGAAGACTGTATTTACACCCAAATGCACACTTGCGACGGGTGGAACAGTGGACTTAGGGTGCAAGATAGTCTGCAACTCTGTATCACAACAGCATTTTATGCTTAGCATCCGCTAAACGTTCCACGGGATGCTCCGCGTGAACACGAAGTAAAGTATCGGCCACCGTCAGCCGCCCTAAGTCGCATTTTGCTGATGCGTGACGTATTTTTTATATCTTCATATATGCATCCAGATCAAGCGTAGACCATTCCATCCGATGCGTCTGTTAGGATGCATATCCTAGAGAAGATTCTTGAGTATGAGTTTACCGTGCCACAATGGCGCTCACGTCGCCTCTCTTTCAAGCCTCATTGCATCTATTCCGATGTCCGAAAGATCCCGTCTCATGGCATAACAATGTCTAGGATCGCCTGACTCTACCGTATCTCACATGCTTACATGCATAAAGTGCTTTATGGATGGCACACATGTGCCCTTGTTGTGTACCCGTTTACACTCACTTCGTTGTGGGCCATCCCCCGTAACTGACTTATGAGAAGATTCCTTCAAAATTATTTTCGCTTAATGTATTGCAGTTCGGGGTGATGGATTTGCCCTTCCTCGTGATTTTCTATTTGCTTTGCCGAGACTGCAATTGTTCCTGTCTTTAACAGCGAATTTCTATATATGCTCGCTTCTAGCAAGCCTGAGAGGGGACAGGCGTCAGATAGATCCTCGTCTATATCGGCTAAAGGAAATAGTTTGTCTCATTGGCATGTGAAGCTTTCGGGCTTATTCCCGTATCATCATTTTGGGTTATTTTCCCACCGCTTCTCTCGGGTTGCTTCCAAGGCTTCCCGGGATACCCAGTGCAGTACTAAGTTTAAAATCTACAGCACACGCGAGCTTTTGATTTTCCATTCGATTGGGATTGGTGGCAGTGAGGCACTTCGATTGCTCGATGTTTTGCACGCAGTGCGAGAAGTGCTTCCATCCGGAGGAAGTCGCTGACAGCGCTCGGGAGGACAAGTACGACGATCGACGAAGATCTTTGCACTAAACGCGTGCAAGTTTTCGCTACCGAAAACACTTTTCCCAACACTTTTTTTTCATCGATTGCCACTATTTTTTTGCCCGTGCCCATGCTGCCCGTGCCCATGCTGCCCGTGCGCACCTACGGCTCCTGGAATTGGATGAAATGGCCGTTGTCGTTGGCAGCAAATAACGCGACGTCCTCAGGATATAATGATGAGCGGGAAACGCAAAACGTGTCCGGGTAATCGTGAAAATAGCGCGCCTGCGTAGTCAATTACCGGTGGGTGTTCGAGGTTTCCGAGTCCCCTCTAGAAAATGTGTACTGCAGGTGGCTGTATGTAGGTGATAGCCATATTTTGACCGTGACACCTGCTTCAATACGTCATGTGTTTACCGGAACTCTCCCTCCCCATCGGATCGGCAAGGAGCATTCCCAAATTCAAACCTGTCCGCAATTTACCATTCGCCTACGTTGTACATATTTCAGACCTGCGTGAAGCGGACCTGCGCCGGACGTGAACCGATGCTGATGGAGTGCGATACAGAATTAGTCAGTTCCTTAGTGTGGGTCACAACAATCCACGGTGGCATATGCATACGTGGAATTCTGTCGCTATATGATTAATTTGACTATCGGCAATGATATTACTGGCTGAGAGCAGGTAATACCATACATGCACTCAACACGCCGTAGTATCGTTGCTTTAATCATGTTAGTTACCGTGCCTGTATTCTTCAAAGCGTATGTTGCCAACGTGTCAAATATATACGATACGTGGTAGTGTGGTTGGCACGCATACTGGGATGTCATTCAACTACGATGATATGCCACCATCAGCAATGGAGGGCCACAACCACGCACTGTTGTTCCGACGCACGCCACCAACTGGTGCAATTGGTAGTTTACATTGTTGTCTAATGAGTATGTAGATGTTCCCGGAGGAATAAAGAAAAACGCATTCCATGAGGATGCGACCGTTGCATTCGATGAATACTGAGCATGTTGTGATAATGCATCACTTAATAACTTCCATTATTTGGTCAGAAATCGGCTTTTCGTAACAATGCCATTCACCGGATGCTATACGGGATTCAACAGTCCGCGTTTCCATTCCGAGTATGTCCTCAGATCACGCTGGGAAGAATTGGAACCGGGCAATGATGGTCTCACGAATTTGACAGTGTTTTAAGTCGCAGAGTAATCATGCCAACTCACTCAAATGGTGCGGTGGTCACATGTCACAGGGAAAAAAGCATCCGGGAGCTCATCGCTTCCAACTTGTTTGAAGGGCTTCCAGAGCTTCCCTACAGCGTGCATCGCGCAACTGTCGGGTTTAGGGTTTAGGGTTCAAAACGTTGCATGCCTTCAAAAGACGATCACTGAGAATAAACAAGGTGTAAAAGAGCATTAAATGTCCAGCAGTTCGTTTCGAGAAACCAGGTGGGAGAAAAATACAGGAAGGTCACTCAAGCTTTAGCAATCACGAAACCTCATAAATCAAGGAACAGATTTCGTCCTGCCTCACAACTTGCCACTCTCCTCCGTGCTAGGTGTTGATACCTCACCTGGCTCCTCTCCTGATTTGAAGGTGGCGTCTGCTGGAATGAAATGTAAGCCGAGGCCCCGTCTTGGTTGGCAGGAAGAGACATTTGGGCCAGAACCATGCCATGTCTTCCCATCGTGGATGCTACAGCCCCCGGCCACCATCCCTGCTCTCCGTATGTGGCAGGGGAGGGTGGGTGGCAGGGGTGGTTGGTGTGTGGTAAGGGGCAGGGTGGGTGGCAGGCAACGCTCAGTGTCAACCAGCACCTGGTATTTCGAAGACCACCTTGGATGCGCTTCCTTATAGACTGAACAATACACACACTCTGTTATATCGAGCGCAAGCAATGCTCAGCGACAAGCAGCATACGCGTGGTTCCCGTTATTGTAGAGCTTGAGCAGGACAATTTCAATCGATTCAGGGTACAGGACTGACAGCCACTGCGATATCGAATCCCCGAATTATGGGCGGTCCCACCAAGTTTCTTACAGCACCCCTCACACGTTGCAAAACGGTCTTCGCGCATGCCACTCCCCTCTTGTTCCCCTATCCCAGGACCCCTGAGACGAAGCTGTCATAACTGACCAGGGAGAACTTGTTGCCTGATGGCATGTAAGCCATGCATCACCCTTCAAATCTTTGGAAACGTCAAACCCGCCTGACACTCACAGCAACGGTTGCTACTGGAAGGATACCAAGGGATGCTGCCCCTGAACCAAAGTTGCCGACCACACGAAGCTTTTCGCTTTCCTCGACACATCGCCCGAAGTGCCTCGAGCACTCCTGTGCGATCTACTACTATACTGAGCTGACGTGGCAGGGAGGGAATAGGCCAAATAGGTCTAACCGACGACCTACACGATTTCAAGAGGCTGAAGCACATTCAACACGTGTCTCAACCTATCAGACCGTTCTTGTAGATGCACCCCCGAACGGATTGCATTTTGCATCCCACCTTCCATGGATACCAGGAGATGATCATCCACGTCCTCCCGGCTGACACCTTCCCTCTCAGCAGCAGAGTACAGCAGCGCCTTCGTGTCCTTGTCGAAGAACATGTTGGCGGAGCCGGTGCGACCCTCACCCCAGCGATGCGAGCCTTTGACGTATTGCAAGGGCCCCAGACAAGGGTCCATGTGATCCAGAGCAAGCCACACCGTTACCACATCAGAGGGGTTGAAGTCGAAGTAAGGGGTGTCCCGGTGGAATACCAGAGGAGGGCTTCCTGCCGAGCAGCGTGCGAGGTGCACTGAGACACCGCATCCCCGGGAAGTACGAGTGCTTGCACCCCGTAAGACAGGACTACCGCGTTAACACAGGTTTCTTGGGTCAGAAAACAAAACTCTTGGAACCTCCGTGCACTATTCGTATACACCGCATCGTCATATTTTCGCGAGAAATGCAACGAAAAGATCGTTCATCCTTAGAGAATTGCAACAAAAGTAGTTGATTGCATTTCAGTATCTATCTGTGAAAGTCCGACATCTTCGTCTTCATTTTGTGTACTCATTCAGTACCCTCTCTCACTGTGAATAAGTATCTGAAAATAGTCATGATTATATAATATTATCGCCAAACTGGAAAAATATCGCCAATACACAAGAAGAAAGACATACTTCGTAAAATTGACCAAAACCATCACACTTACAAACGCAGTCACAGCTGGCAAGATCTTCCCAGCCCGAAGGTGACACACCCTCGGTCAACACCGCAGAGAAAGGAGGACGGTCAAAAGAATGTCGGAGGGGGGACGGAAGCAAGTTGATACCTGGAGGTTTGGCCCAGACCTGGTCCTGAGCCAGGCGTGCACCTGACTTCCAGCCTGCAAGCTCAGCCACGATGTGCCCCAACTTGGAACTCAACACCAGCTGCTTGAACTGAGTGTCTGCCTTCCAGATGTTAATGAGCTGCAGTGTGCGAACCCCTTGAGTGTTTCCACTAAACCCCAGGACACCTGTGCATACCCCAAGTCACCACGGGTGGTCAATCCCAGGACACCGAAACACACATCAGCCCGCACCACACTGGGGCTCGCACCCGGACGGCTGTACGCACACGAATAGCCTACCTTCGGGGATCGAAGCGAGAAGGCATAACGCAACAGCTCGAGTCGCCTCAGGGGCCCCACTTGGAAAAAAGCTTCTGGTTAGCTGCTGTGCGCGACAGCAGCAGCTGCAGACTGCGCAAGGAACACCAGGCGCGCGCAGCAGCCGCAGACCGCTCAAAGAACACCAGGCGCGCGCAGCAGCTGCCAAACCCGTGAGAGCAACCACGGAAGCGAGCACAGAAGTACGAGAAAGTGTTGGAGAGTCGAAAGCTCGAGTTGTAGGTTTGTCGAGGTATGTGCTCACAGGGCGAGCTCAAGTTGATCTTAGATATCGCCGACTCATACCGAAACTCAAATCGGCGAAGCATGAGAAGATTGTATGCCTCAGAGCAAACGGCTAAAGCGAAGCACACTGAGAACGCTAAAATGAGTAGACGATGACAGGAGCGCATAAGAGTGATATGCTCTGCGCAGGACCAGCCGCGGGGTTTCATCGAAACACTGGGCTTCCGCAGACGCAACGGCACCTTTGTTGTTGTCCTTAAGAAGCTTCGGTCGCTTGTCCGGCGCGGTGCCAGTGTCGTACTGCCCTCGAAGCACTCGTTCCAGCCGCTCATTGAGGATGTCGACGGTTGCGGGCGTTATCAGATTCTCCAGAGTCACGAAACCATCACGTGCATAGTCACCCCGGGGAGGGGTGCAGTCCGCACAGGGATCCTCAGTGTGGTCGACCCGGGGAGGGGTATACTCGGCGCAGGGAGGTATGCCCTCCGACGTGGGATCTTCGGCGAAGGAAGGCTGAGAAAACGCCTGAGACGCGGCGGGTCGTGAAAGATTATCCGACATATTTTCTTCGAGCGCCATGAATCAGAAACAGGTTTGTGTCTTAACGTTTTCGCAAGGAATAGGCAGTTAGATATCCCAGATTGGGCCTAGACAGCTTGCCCAAAGAACTTCAAGGGCATGGCATCTCGTATCGTTCACGAAAAACCCCGCCGAATTGAACCGCGTGTGTGCACTGTTGTGGCGAGGCTGGACGATGTATTGGCTGGGTGCATCTGATGTGCTGTACCAGGCTAGCACATGAGACTCACGCTTCCCTCCTTGCAGCGGAACAAGACGTAACAATGTAGTGCTCTATGCAGGTACTGTTAAATTTACGAGCGTTGTTGCTGCAATTTGAGACCTAGAGTGGTGAGGTGTGTCGATAGAAGCCTTGCAGCATTATCCTCCTGTCCTCCGGCTCGTATTCTGGCGAGCTTCCGGTAGTAACTCCTGTGTGACACAGTATACATGCTTAATGCTAGTATCAAGTATCAGTATCGAGTATGAGGTTATGTGACACACCTACCCTACGGACCCCCCTAGCTACCCTATCTACCCTAGCTACCCAATAATCACACCTGTAAAGCAAGATGCATGTCACGGATAGGGTATCGGAGAGCACTAATAATTAAGAATTATTAGTGCAAATAGTAATGCGGACATAAGGGACCCGCAACGCAATATCGGAATGAAAACGAACGTAAATAATGCCAGTGAGGTGGGCGGGCGGGATGATACCCTTCCCGAGAACAGATCAAGTGTCGGGAGCAGAACTCTACAGAGTTCCAAACCTTATATTGCTCAGACCTGGGACCTACGGTCCTGGGACCTAGGTCCTGGGACCTAGGTCCTGATACCTACGGTCCTGGGTCCCACGGTCCGGTCTGTCACATAACCAGAGTTATGTGACACAACACCTCTCGCTCCGCTCGCTGCACTGTGACACATAACATCCAGTTATGTGACACACCTACCCTACGGACCCCCCTAGCTACCCTATCTACCCTAGCTACCCAATAATCACACCTATAAAGCAAGATGCATGTCACGGAGACAAAACAAAGATCATACAGCAGGCAATAATACCAATAATAGCCCGCAGGCACACATATTGGCCATCACATAGTGCTACCGGCTACTGCACGTCGGTCTTGGCCAGTGCCACGGCACGGCTCGTCAGTCTAGTACTCAGCTGTTGTTGTCAATGCCACCCTTTGCTCGGTGGACGGCTGGATGTACCTCATGGCTGCTGCCTGGGTCATCAAGTGCCCATGCCGCATGAACTCGGCGAATGACACCTTTTGGGCCACGACTGTGGCTCCACCAGATCTCATGCTCTGGGTCCCAAAAACTGCCATGGTCTTTGCTTCCGTCTTACCCGCTGCTTGAGCCACCATCCTGATGACCTCACGCCTGCAAGCGTGGTAATCCATGTGCCTGCCATTCAGAGGCACCTGAGGGTCCCTGACGGCCTTCCTGCCGTCCTAGCCCTGGATCAGGTTCACTGACCCGGATAGCTGCCCCGCCCTAGGTTGGCCAAAACGTGGGCGAAGTTTTATCGTGCCCCCCCCCAAATCCGTTTAAACGGACGTTTAATCGTGGGGGGTCTGACGTTACATACTTAAGGCGACGTTACATACTTAAGGCGACGTTACATACTTAAGGATGTCATGTCACCGGATCGATAATCAATATGACATAATTGAGGTCCTCCGATTGTTCAAATATGGAATTCTTGCCTTTGATCGGCATTCCGCGACATGGCGGGCAACGCGCAAGCCGCAGACTCCTCGACTCTGTAAATGTTTGCACTGCAATAGGGTCATCGTCGCTCACACACAAAGAATTCGTTGTCATATTGCTGCCCAGCGCAACGGGGGAATCGACATATGTCTTGGCCTTATCTCGTCTCCATCGTATGCCGAGGCTAACTCCGAGGAGAAGGCAGAACGGGTGACACGGTTTCGTGAAGCCAGGAAGCGTTGCCAAGTGTTGTGTGCACTCTGTACAATTATCTAGCGCACGCTCCTAGACTCCCGCTACACTTCAAATACATACCGTAACAAAGTGTGTCTTCTGTCTTGACATGATGTTGTGTTGATGTCTAGGTACTAGGTTCTTTACTCGTTAGCAATGTGCATCAACGGGGAGAGGCACCTGGATACCTTGTAATGCTTATAAAATGCTATAATAAAAGTCAAACAAATGACCATATATAAGGGTTCTATCGCCTGTCCAGTTCCCACCACTATGAATATGCAATAATCGGCAAAGTTTAATCGTGACCCCCCCCCAATACGTTTAAACGTAAGTTTAATCGTGGGGGGGGGTGACGTTTTGGCCAACCTAGGCCCCGCCTCGATAAGCCGCTCTGAGAGATCCACTGGGCAGAAATGCTTCCCTCCACGGGCCCCTAGTCCGAGAAAGTGCAAAATCACGTGGTTCCGAAGGAACCATTTCCCAGGTGAAACATCGTGCCCCGATTTTTTTTTGAGAGTATAATTATTTTTTTCACTTAGTCAAAGTTGAATTATTAACTGCTTACATAACAAACATTGATAATTATCAAATTATCACATAATGACATATAACAAGTATGATACAGTTTAATTTGAATTGCATTCTAGACAACTTTCATGCATACATTATCAAGTTAAGTTATCATATAATGACTAGAATGTGGTATCAGTGGGGTTCTACTTACGTATCTACTATAATCTCTACCATCCCTCAACCATAAATCCCTACCATTTTAGAAAATGTTAGCGGTACGCGCACTAACGGTGCGCTAAAGACCCACTAACTATATAAGAGTACGGCGCGTTAGTGTGCATGTACGTACTCTAAAGGCACACTAACCGCAACGTTAGTGTGCCGTTAGGTCGTGCATTCTGTGCAACATACCTTAACGACACCTTAACGGCATACTAACTCAGTATGATCACTTGCGTTTAGGACATTAACTGTGCCCTAAGTTTGCATACTAACGGAACAATAACGGGACACTAACGGCACACTAACAGAGAATATAGGCAGTTAGTTCGTAGATAGTGGATAAGTAGTGCATACTTAGTGTACCTAAACCTTACACATTAACGGCATACTAATAACACACTAACTCCGTGCATTAACGGGTGGTTAGTGCGTAGTTAACACACTGTTAGCATACATTAACTACATGCGAATTACACATTAACTGGTATCCTAGTGTATTAACGGTATACTAACTATGCACATTAACAGTTATTGTTAGTGCGTCGTTAGTGTGTCGTTTGTGTGTTGTTAGTAGTATATTAACGACACACTATACGAGCTTCACGCAGCGCACGAAATCCGCAATAAATAGTGACATAAACAAGCAATGAAGATACGTGCGAAACAGGCTAGTTTTTAATATAAAAAAACCAATAGGTTAGTAACCTGCTAGTAGTCCTCACTAACTAGTGCTACTCATTCGGTGTCATTGGCCCCTTTCGGTGGACCCGCTGTCACAAACCACGGCTTGTCGTGTACCTCAGCCGGGTTGTGACACTGGGGACAGTAGTCTCCGTGACGAACATATGACACGCGCAGTACGATATGCGCGAGTGGCGACACCAGTGACAGGGTACGGAAGTACGGATGGGTGTTACACCTTGTTTGGAGATAGCAACTGTGAGATATATAGGGCGGCGTACAAGTAGCAGGATGAGGCAGACGCTCATTTTTGTTTTGCCTTCGTAACAGTGGGTCCCGAAATAGGAAGTACTTGCTCAGACCGCGAAAACAGCAGTGTTATGATATAGCAATTTATGATATATGATATTCTTCTGCTTGTGAAGTTGTACATTTTGTGCACTCGTGCTTGCGCACCGGCGTCAGAACTGTGATATTCAGTCTTTTACAAAACAAAAATGAGCCTTATCACAGACATGTCGTCTGTAATTCCGAGAGTAAGACAGCAGTCCTGAAGAGCGAGGCTTCCGAAGGGTGAGGCCAGGGACGGATTTATCCGTACTGGTAAGCTTGGAAGGGGTTGAGCGAAGCAGACTGTTGAGACACTCGAGGTTCAGCAGCCATGCGAGACACAGCGACAGCGTTCATGGTCATATCCTGGGCTATCGCGCTATCCTGGTGATGCCCTGGTGAAGCGAAGGACTGGATGGTAAAGCCAGACGAGACGGATTTATCCGTACCGGTACGCCTGAAGGCGTAGAGCGGAACCAGGGTCTCGGTGTTCATCATTGTGACAGCGTTTATGATGCTATTCTGGACTGTTCTGGGAGACGGCATCCTGATGGAGCGAAGCACTGGATGGCAAAGTCAGGAACGGATTTATCCGTATTGGTACGCCTGAAGGCGTAGAGCGAAACGGGATTTTCAGTGCTTACGGCGGCGTTCATTGTGGTATTGTGGCTTATTCTGGGATATAGCTTTTTATAGCATCCTGCTGGAGCAGAGCACTGGCCAGTGAGACCAAGAGCAGAATTATCTGTGCTGGCAGATTTGAAGAAGTGGGGCAGAGCAGGGGTCACATCACCCACGAGACTCACCACCTCATTTATGAGCAAGTATGGCTTTGCAGTGACTGTCACTTAGAGCAAAGCCCTAAAAGGTGAGGCCAGGGACGGATTCATCCGTACTGGTAAGCTTGGAAGTGTGGAGTGAAAAGGGCTTTCACCTTGGCACCTTCCCACTAACGGGGAATTGGAAAAATATTCAATTTAGATTATTTCTTTCTGATTTTAGATTAACTCATTTTCATGTTGATTTTAGATTAAGTTTTCTTGATGTCATCCGGCTATGACCGGTGGTCCTTTTCACGACTCGTGTTCAAATAATGTGCACGCAGGTCAAACGCTCTCGTTCCCGCTGGTGCCACCTCCCGCCGCTGCCTCCAAAAAGCTTTAAGAAGGTTTGTCTCGCTTGTGATAATGGTGGGCGCCGTTGTAATACAGTAGATACTCACGGCGTGTTCTGCTTGAAAAAAGGCCCCTGTACTTCTTCTATATCCTCAACCCTTTGACTTGCCTTTTACCGCTGCACGCGACCGGCAAGCATCTTTGAAACTTCCGAGTTTCAAAGATGCGTTTTGTATTTTGGGTGCACCCTAATTTACAAAACGGCCGAGCGCTTCCCGTTTGTGCGGGATATTCACATTTATTCCATGGAATATTTCATATGGATTAACACACATAAGCACGAAGGCATCGGCCACGCATCTTTGAAACTAACGAGTTTTGTGAGATATATAGTGCCTACTATATATTGAGGTGCTGATAACTCAGAATGCTTACACTTAAGATAACATAAGAAGTCAAGTTAGATTGAGTGTCGCTCGGCTTAAGCCCGAAACCCTGAACCTGCGACAGCCGTACTTGTTACGGCTAAACATACAAGCGCCGCGATATATTATCAATATACAAAAGTAACACTGCAAAGTTGAACAGCAATGCAAGTGTACGTATGAGCGGAGTTTTGTGAGTGCAGTCTCCGTAGAAGATCTCCTGAAGCACAACGCTTCCTCACTTTTATACCTACGTCACCCATCATCTTAGATGGTACCGCCATTGGGTTGTGAACCCGAGACGTAGGTTGAACGGCCAGCATGGTAATAACGACTAGTTCGTTCATGCTGCACATGCGAGTTCCGTGCATGCTGAAAGCTAAAGATGGTTCTTGGTTTGTTTCCAAGATGTATCTTTGCTTTGCCATCTTAGAGTTCGACATACGAACTCTCGATGACAGGGATGCCTGATGATATGACATAATCATCTGGCGACATGTACAGTCATCGTCGACCGTACTGACGACTGTCATAAATGTATGACGCGACTCGACCTGTACAGTCATGATCGACCATACTGTCGACTGTCATAATAATATATGACACGACCGACTGTCATAATAATATATGACATGACATGACATGACATGGTATGACATGTATGACAGGTATGACACGTATGACATGTATGACACATATGTCATCGGTCATAACCAAGGCTCTATATCGATATTTCCGATAACCGATACTATCGATATATCGTATTTATCGCCGATTATCGGATTGCAATGTCTAACTATCGATTGTGCAGGTTTTGGTGTTCCATATTTAATTTATAACAAAATACATATAAATGTCCAAGTAATCGATTATTTATCGATTGTGCCGATTATCGATACCGTTTTTCGGATATCGGATTGTATCGATACCGAAAAACCAAACCGATATAGAGCCCTGGTCATAACCCTGACAGATCTCCCCTCTTAAGAGAGTTGTGACCTCACAACGGGCATACCTTTGTATATGTCTTTGATGTCTTTGTTGTTGTCGCTTCTTGCTGGTACCAGTCTTCTTACACCGATTTGAGGCGTCCCTCATGGTGTTTTTAGGTTATTGGGGGGAACTGAGTCCACTTTAGTCCCTCACCTTAGGCATTTAGCCATACAGTCCTTAGGATGCAGCCCACCTTTCCGGAAATCGTATCGTTGAGTGACGTTCCAAGGTTCAATGAAGAGCGTTTTCGCGATACAATCCTACGCTGGATTACTGATTGATCCACACGTTATCATGTATGTGCTAGACGATTCAAAGCATCCGAAGTCTACGTTACGGATTATTTGCGCTAGCCGTCGTCGCCTTTGCGCGATCGATGATCCCACGATTATAACGAATTATTTTCGAACGATTCTCGGCCTGATATAGTGCACCCAACTCTTCCTCCCCTCCTTAAGCTACTTTGGAGGATCCTAGGCGGTGATGGGGAGCCCGATTTCGATAATAAACGAACAAAGGGGCTTGTTTTAATGCAAACGGAGCGGCCCTGCTTAACGGAATTGGACTTATAATCCTTAACCGGTCTGCTCAACTCCTCAATATTTTTGTCCAGTACGCACGCTTTGACGAACATCTATCGCGATGAGTGAGAATGAATTCGCCACGTACTAATGTGAAATTTATTTAGTCATGTTTGTCAAGCACAACTTAGGATCACAACTCCTTCTACCTCAGTCATTATCTCCGGTAGCTTCGGATGACTGGCCAAGAATCCGATGACAAACCACGGTTTTGGCAAAGGTAGCATTTAGCAGTTTTTATTTATCCACAGATATGATATCTCGCATGTGTGCGTATCTGTGCAAGGGTATGATTTTGAACAAGGCTCACTACACCTTTAGCAAGGAAGGATCAATTCCTGCTCCTGTCATATCAATTTGATGCAGGGTAAAAAATGTTAGGGATATAACCCTGCAGTTCTCGGGTTGCAGCCCATTGCACCGAAGGTGCATCGCAGTCTTTGGGATGCAGCCCTGATATATATATGTGACCGATGGACGAAAACCTCTTGGGTACATGTTTCCATGGCCTGATTTTTATATGGTCGGCAATTTTTGGCAAAAAGTCATTGGCTATCAGCTTTTGACTTAGAAGCCACAATGTTATAGAAGCTGCGACCTATTGTAACCATATGCGGTAGTTATGCCTTCAGCATACGTAGACAATATGATTATGCCTATTACCCGCAGCTTAAGGTGGCTTAAGCCACCTTAACTCAAAGGGCTCATGGGGGCTTCTTCGGCGGTGCTTTCAAAATTTGGAGACCTATGTCGTCAAGATCTTGAGCTGCTCTTTCTGCAGTGTCTTATCAAAAGTTTGATCTGAGTTCATCTTGACCCTCAAAATCTCGGTTGAAGTAGGGTGGGTATTTCCCAATTTTCCTTAAGATGGCTTAAGCCACCTTAAGCTAATTAGCTCACCGGGGGCTTCCTCTAAGACGCTTTCAAAATTTGGAGACCTATGTTGTCAAGATCTCGAGCTGCTCTTTCTGCAGTGTCTTGCCAAAAGTTTGATCCGAGGTCATCTTGACCCTCAAAATCTCGGTTGAAGTAGCATGGGTATGCAAAAACCGGGAAAATCGCTCAAATTTTACTAAATGTTGCACCCTCTTGGATACTTCCCAAAATTGCTCACCGGGAACTTGGGCTCGCCTAATAATGCACATAGTGTCTAAAAGAAGACAATGTCGCCGTCATTTTGAGCTTAAAAAATCTAGCTTCCGGTACCGATAGCCCCCGTAATAATTGAAAACGTTAAGGTGGCTTAAGCCACCCTAAATCGCTGTTAGGGTGGCTTAAGCCACCCGAAGGGTAATAGCCAATTATGTGGAACTTATAATCCCACTTAAGTTGCATCATGATAAATTTATCCAGGTGTTAACAAGTGTTCAGGTTTGATAAGGGGTTGACGCCCCACAAGCCAAAGGTCACTGTCTCATAAGGCTCGCCTCAAGTGTGCGGCTTTGAGGATTAGTGTCCTGGCGAGGCACAGTCATGATGCTTCCTAGTCCATAATGGAACTGGAAATGAGAATGCTCAAGATATCCGAAGACAGGAAGGCTTTTGGTTGGCCAGAATTACTGTCAAGATGCTTAACTTTGATGGAATGGCATTCGGATACAAACTGTGCAACCATGCATGTGATTTATGCATTGGTGTATGACTTTGATGAATTGTCTCTTGTCGTGAACCTGGAAGGAATGACGGGCAAATAGCTAGAGTGGCGGATTTACTCACTCGGCTTTTCTGTTATGGAATTCGATGCCTGATGGCACAACTAGCAATCCTTTGCTCAGATGCTTTCCTTAAGACATTGGCAACAACTTGTGTGCCAGCTTCTCTAGATTTGGGGAGAAACCATGGATCAACAATTCATCAATCAAAACACATGTATCAAGGTTGATTCATCGAATCCTTCAACTCTTGAATTTCGACAATCAGCATCTCAGGCTGTTGACGTCAAAGTGATGGTCGTAAGCTTACAATATAGCTTATTCACCTTTGAAAAACCATCGTTCTCCAGTATCAGTGCCCTTCATATAATATGATAGAGCCGGAGAAATATGCATCTATGATTTCTTCATAATGAACTTCATGTGTTAGTAAGTCAAATAAGACTTCATTTGATGATTCAATCGGCATGATGTACCGTGTCATCAATTTTATGGCTGCTATACACAGATGCTGGAACTTTTGATAAGATCTTTAATTTTCCAAGCAAAATCACAATGATGTAAGGTGTGGCAGCTGTATGAAAATGAATGAATCTATACTCTTCCTCCCCCTCGCAAAAAGAGATGTATCAAACCAATCAGATGGTGATGGAGGATGTTATTCAATCATTATGTTATGTGAAAAATGATTTGATAGAGAATCAGACTGAGATTACTCATCGAATGCTTTAGAGGTAACAATGTCAATCTGAACATTGATTCTCTCTACGTCATATTGGCAATATGCCTGACGTTTTTGAATGTGGCAAATGCCAGATGATGTCAAATGCAGTCGTTGGGTTGTAGCCCACATACTTTGTCAGTTTAGGGTCAATATAGTGTACCCAATTTTAGACAATGGTTCTGGAAAATGATTGTCATGATGAACAAAGAAATCAGTGATGGTACCGAAGTTAACTTTGGTATCGAAGCTAATGGAGAGTCGATCAAGAAGTGTCCGTAATGACAACAAATTACTACGAGTTATATTTTCGTAGTTGATGGATGGCTGACATGTCATTTCATTATGAATAGAACATGGCATTGCCTAGTGATATGTGTATATTCTTCAGCACATGATCACTTATCTCAATAGTGCCCATTTTATTTTTGGGCAAACACTATTCAGAGACTTGTTATGATAAAGAAGTATGAATGGTGAATGTGTCATTTCAATCCGATAGAATTGTGACTTGTTTTATGACTATAAAATTTCTGTCACTTTCCAGAATGAGGACGAACTGTGCTTGGAGACCGTATGTAGATTGCGGGTTTTCCAAGACTTCGTGGCCTAATGGATGAGGCAACAAATTTCTAAACATTCCAGAATGAACTTTCAAAGAGTTTTCATTTCTTAATGAAGCATGCTTGTCTTATGTGCCAAAATGTTATGAAATTACAAATATGGTGTCAATCTATATGTGGATGGTTTATACCATTGTATGCTATTCCACAATAAGCAATGATGTCAGAGTGAAAACTTTGGACAATTGCAACTCAGTACAAACCCGAGTGCATTCAAGTCCATTTGAATGTTCAGAATCTGAATCTAATGTACTTTTCTAGCTAGAGCTACCATTGACTATCCAACATCCACTGAGGACATTGTTTCTTACGTCTTTTGGCATCACGCTCGGCGTTTTTCTTATTCTGCAAGCGCCTCTTTGCTACTGCTACATCCGGAACGTTGTACCAGCTACGAAACTTGCTGGTAACTTCATCTTCTGAGCTTTCTTCATCCAAAAGCAAAACTGGCTTCAACATGTCTTGTTCTTTCATCGAGGACGAATCACACAGGGATGCAGCAGACCTGCAGCATGAGAAGAAAATAAACAGCAAGAAAGTCACTATGCAAAATCACCACTGAAGGAGATGACTTTCATCATAGGATGGTATATTGGTTGTTTCATATGACACATAGAAGATATGAATAATTCGTAGAGAATTTTGGGATAAACATCCTGGATTGGCTGTGCTTGATTGCTCTATGCCCAAGAATGACCGAAGAGATTGCTTGCCACTTTTCAGCCATATAGCGAAGAGGCTGCTTAACAACGGTTGGGACCATAAGCTAAATAGCTATGCAGCTATGTCGGAGGCTGAATAGCCATGATTGCACAGACTCTGTCTTTTATGATGAATAGACCTCTGAGAAATGGTGTCTAAAAAATCAATTGACAACAACTCAACCTTTTGGTATGATGCAGAGCTGATGATCTTTGTTGCACTTCAATTGTTTAATGTGCACTAATGAAATGTCTCGTGATATATAATCTCACAGAATAGGCTTTGCTCAATGGCGATATGATCAGATATGTAATGATCAATGAAGACAAGATGGTTGGTATGGCTCATTCAGTAGGCATAATTACCTCAAAGAGATGCCAATACACGGATACATATCAAGACATAAGGGCAATAGGCTTATTGTATAGCCTTCAAGGTAGCTAGCATTTATGCTGCATTGGTCAGCTCAGTGGCTTTGACCTTTTTAGGTGTTGTACTCAGGCTGTAGCCTGCATATTGCATTGAGTACTCTTGACACCTTTAATGATACAATCAGATGATATGTATGAAATATCAAGAATGGTTGCCCTTTTTCAATGATCATCGGTGGCAGAGGCTATAGTGCTTGCACCGTGTCAGTATACAATTCTAGTCTGGATACATGCTAGACCAGATGTATACAATGTCTAGGTCTTCAAAATCAAGCTCATATGTATGTCATGGCTGATGACCTTAGAAATGTTTGATACTTATATGTGTCAACTTCATGGAGTTCTGCATGGTTTGACTGTATATAGTCAGGCTTACCAAAGCAAAAACGATGATGCAACTTAATTGTTTTATTTTATTATTTGTCTTTATTATTTATTTGGTTTTTAGTTGTATTTTTAGCTTACCATCTTCCCCCCTCAAGGAAGTGTATTGCTAGGCGGTTGTCAAGCGCCGTTTAAATACAACAGAGGTCCGACCTCTATGTGATGACGTGATAGCTTACTATGAAGCTGGATAGCAGTTCTCGGGATGCAGCCCCTTGCACCGAAGGTGCATTGCAGTTCTTGGGATGCAGCCCGAATTCACGTCATCAGCGTGGGTCATATAGTGCCCATGCATGTGCTGTATAAAATACAACACTACCCTCCAGCAGCGAAGTGGTTTGCTATTACCATTATCGTATGCTGTGGGATGTCAATATATGATCAGAGAGCATGGATATATATATATATGTACCATGTTTGTCAATATCGGAGAGACTATGTCTTCTTTAAAATCCTATAAAAGATACCACCACTATATATATAATGGTGGTATACTGATGTCAACACCTTATCTCTGAGTGATTCATTGATTTCAGATGTGATGTCGTGGCAAAAAATATGTCCACGTCATTGGCACGAGTCATGTTGTGTCCATGCATACACGATCTTAGCGCAGGTCACAATACAGTGCCCGAGCATACGCGATTTTAGCGTAGGTCACATTGTGCCTCTGTTTATTACATCTGATAATATATGTTACTCATCTTTGTGAGTCTAGACAACATTGTGCTGATTGCAATGCTTTCTCTGGTGACTTATATATCACAGATTATACCAATGTGGTGATCATTCCAGTGCAATATTTTGTCACCGGAATGTACAGGGATTGTGAATGATTGCAATCCAGCCGGAGAATAATCTCAACAGCTTATTCTGTACTAATGAATTCATCGGAGTTATACTTATTTCGACGATTCAAAAACCCGCATGTCATTGTAGTGACGACATCTCATATGAATATATAGGGTTTTTATCAGAATGCTTTTATGTGATGTCAACATTTATGAACAATTCACTTGCATCTTAGGATCAAAGGAGTTACGCTTGGAAGGTCTTGCATGATGGGTACCAACAGTTATCAGCTGTTATTCAGGTGCCAAATTCTGCCTTCAGCACTGGGACTACATCAACCAGTCTTACAGCGATGCACTCTTCTTCCCACTCTTATATACAGCTATAGTGCCAAAGTATATCTGGTGGGATATATATATATACATTATATAACTATCATCTTCTGATCCAGGAAATACAATTAAGCATGGTATCAGGTTATATGTTATGTATATAGTTCAGCATTCCAAACTTACTCGAGAATGTAAATGCTGAGCAAGAGTCAACTTATAGTCATTGGGATATAGTTTCCCATCCAAGTTTACACTTTATTAGTGATAGTGGATTTAACGTTGTACAGATTTCAACGTTATTTGTGGATGCAGTGATTTTATCAAAAGCAATCTATCAGAAATCACCAGATCGGAATATGAAATGGATATGTGTGAATCCTATCCACCTTCTTCCCCCCTTGAGGAAGTGTGAATACATAGGCAGTCAGTTGTTTATATACCTTATAGCTTATATTTATAACTTGCAGTCCTTATAGAAAGCAGCTCATACAGTTTTAGGGTTGCAGCCCTACAGTCCTTGGGTTGTAGCCCTGCAGTTTTTGGGTTGTTGCCCACAGTATTATCATGTCTGTGATGATTTAGCATGATATAATAATGCCAAAAAACGAAGTTTTTCGAAATAAAACTGGCATTTTAGGGCATATGTGGTTACAGTGGCCCTGTTACTCAATATGGTGATTAGGGTGTTACTTGATATCAGTAACCCTAATACAGGTAAAAAATAAGCAGTATGATGTTTTTGCAATGATTTTTAAGCAAAACTGCATTTAATACCCACATAAACGTAAAATGTGTTTTAGGAGGTACGTTACACCCCTGTTACACACATTTAATTTTAGGGTTGTTACAGGGCGTTACACATGCTGCATAAATCAAGGATTGTTATTTGATATATAAATATTCATTTTAGTAAAAAAATCAATCCAAAATTTTCAAAATGTTGTTTTACGTATTTAACGTAGAGCATTTTGAGCGATTTATTGCCATAGCAATAGCGTTACCCATATATATTCAACACCTAATATTTTAGGGTGTCACACTGATATGACATGTGTCATTATGATTTTCTGATACCTTAATAGGTATAAAATCATAATCTTACATAAAATGGGCACACATTTTTCATTTTGGAATTAAACGTGGAGCTTTTTCACCCATTTTACAGCTTTTTTCAGCTGTCTGAAATATTGCTGTGGTGACATATTTCAGTGTAAATGTGAAATGTGAGTACAGAATCATTACAAGGAACTTCACTTTTGCATATGACATTTTTTCATAGCAAATAAGTGAGTTGTGCTGTATATCAACATTTACAGTTGACAGCATTCTGGGTTTTACTGATTTAAACCCATGCACAGCAAATGTACTTTTCTGGTTATGTATATGTTAATCAACTTAAGTGGAAACAGCCACTTTAGTGATATTTCTCAACCTATGATTTGTTTGAGCATAGGTCTGTGCTCTTAAGATTTATCAAAGTGATATATCTCATTTGGAACAAATCTGGACTTTGCTGGATACAATCACAGCAACTTCACACAACACATTTATGTGTGTGTGAATGTCCTTTATACTATTGTCAGAAATCATATGTAAACTGATCTGTATGTTACATGCAAATTGAGCTGATCAATTCTGAATTAACTATCATAATGCAATGTACTTGTTGTAGTTGCTCCAGCTGATATGTGAGACGAGTGGACAATGCTCAGCAGTGACCAGCTGCTTATTTGAGCATTGTATAATGCCTTCGGGTCTGGAGATATTCTCCATCCAGCCCTTCAGCATGGTTTCTTATCCTGTTCCCTTATGTATCGCCATCACTGACACTTCCACGCACATGTGTTTGGAAGTGGGATCCATATTATCATACATAATATAGTTAATTTATTCACTTTGAGTCAGTGAATCTTAACATGTATGATGAATGCTTGGTGATGTGCAGTGTATGGTACTACTGATTAGTACCTAGTGTGTGTGTTCACTTTTATACACTTACAAGAAGATAAGTTCTGGATATTTCAACATTCCCAAACAGTTTATCATGCAGGATGATAATCAGCATACCATGTACTGAATGAATCTAGCATGATATATATCAGGTTAGGGGTTGTTGTAGTCCTGAGATCATCTCATTCACAATAATGCGTTGCTGGTTTATTTCACATATAGTTCCGGTGAGCAATCCTTTCAGTGATCCACAATAGAACGATATGTGGTCCGAAGAGTATCTCGACTCCACCGGATCATAACGAGCTAATTATTGTGTTGAGATCATTGAATAGGCACCTTACACTATATGGGTTCGAATATAGTTAACATGCACAGCAAGTATGCTTATGTGCATGTCTGATGCATTGTAATATAATGTCACATATTCCAGCTGCTAACGTGATCAAGCTGGTTTATACATAACATCTGCTAACGTGATGCATACACAACTTACAATATTGCTGGATTTGGCATGACGACAGTGTCATCATCATCTGTGTCATCACCGATACGGTTCGACTACTATGACTTCTTCACTGTCATCAGCGCCATCTCCGATATCGACTTCGGTAGTCAGACAGTTCATAGCATCTTGTCGCTTATAGTATTAAGACGATTTCTCTGCGAATGCTGTCAGCTGCGGATATGTTCGCGATGATCAATCCTCGCGCAATCCGTATGCTGTCGATATTCGAGCGTATTTATTATTCGGTTTGCAGATATTCAGTATAACTGCGAGCGCTGTTGCTTGTATGCGCGAACCTGCAACCTGCGAACAATGTGATATATACAATATCTAACGCTGCACTCACTTGAGTTCTCGTGTTCGTGCCTTGACGAGTTTAGAATACCATTGTTACGGCTAAACATACAAGCGCCGCGATATATTATCAATATACAAAAGTAACACTGCAAAGTTGAACAGCAATGCAAGTGTACGTATGAGCGGAGTTTTGTGAGTGCAGTCTCCGTAGAAGATCTGCTGAAGCACAACGCTTCCTCACTTTTATACCTACGTCACCCATCATCTTAGATGGTACCGCCATTGGGTTGTGAACCCGAGACGTAGGTTGAACGACCAGCATGGTAATAACGACTAGTTCGTTCATGCTGCACATGCGAGTTCCGCGCATGCTGAAAGCTAAAGATGGTTCTTGGTTTGTTTCCAAGATGTATCTTTGCTTTGCCATCTTAGAGTTCGACATACGAACTCTCGATGACAGGGATGCCTGATGATATGACATAATCATCTGGCGACATGTACAGTCATCGTCGACCGTACTGACGACTGTCATAAATGTATGACGCGACTCGACCTGTACAGTCATGATCGACCATACTGTCGACTGTCATAATAATATATGACACGACCGACTGTCATAATAATATATGACATGACATGACATGACATGGTATGACATGTATGACAGGTATGACACGTATGACATGTATGACACATATGTCATCGGTCATAACCCTGACAGTACTGTACGGAGTACTAGTACAGACAGAGGACTGTGACACACACGGGGTGTCACATCCAGCACACCACCCTGTACTATTACGGAGGAAGAGTTAGGGTGGAACAGGCAGTGTTAGGTGAAACAAAACACACCATCTCAAGCGGTGGAAACAGATTGCTAGTGGGGGCCTGTGCTCTTGGCCAGGGCGGTCCCAAATCTCTAGCTAGCACTACACACTGAAGGCTACTGTGCCCGTGATACAGATCTAGCGGTGCTACTAGGCTTTGACAGTAACTCTAGCCACCTTTAAAGTGGTCCACAGAGCAGAGTTCACAAAGATTGAAGTTGTTGTAGTTCTCAAATTGAAAGTTCAGATTGCAGATGTCGAAGCCGTCAGAGTCCAGATTGAAGATGCCGTAGAAGTCAGTCGGTCCAGTGTCCAGAAGGTCGGGGTCAGTGAAGTAGTCCACTGTGCCATTCTGATAACCAGAGCAGCCACCGTACACCACCGACCGTGGAGTAATCTCCACATCACAAAGTGCCGTGGCGGTGACGGTGTCGATCATGGCGATGCTCACACACAGAAACAAAGCGGGGATAGCTGCTGCCGTGAGGAATGCTCCGATTGAAGGTGTCCGTACACCACCAACCCGTGGAGCGGGTGGTGGGACGGCATCATGTAAGTCCCCGTCGTCAGACTCCGTGTCAGCCACGCTGGCCGAATCATGCGTGGAAGAAATGTACGGAGGCAGGGGTTTGAAGGATTGAAGTGAGACCTGCGGCTCGGGCTCGAAGAAGCCCAATTTTACAGACATGTTGTCCATAAAGGACTGCTCGAAGGGCGCCTCACCGTCAGCGAACTGCTTCGGGTAAATTACCCCCTACAAATTTAGGAATCGTAGGTAGGGCCATGTTTGCCTTGTATCTACCTTGTGTCTGGATGGCCAAAAACCACGACCAGACATGGCCATGTTTAGTCAGTTTTTCAGCGGCGCAACACAACCCAAGTAAGGCCATGTTTGGTCGTGGTTTTTGGCCTTACTTACCCCTTACTTACCTTGTACCTACCCAATGTCTAACGCACCATACGTACGCACGTGAATGCATGAATCACTTAGACATTGGGTAGATACAAGGTAAGTATGGCCATGTTTATACATAAACAAGGTAAGTAGGGCCCTACCTATCATGTATCTGTACTCAAGTACAAGGTAAGTATGGCCATGTTTATACATAAACAAGGGTAAGTAGGGCCCTACCTATTATGTATCTATATCCAAGTACAAGGTAAGTATGGCCATGTTTATACATAAACAAGGGTAAGTTTGGCCTTACCTATCATGTGTTTATTCTCAAGTAATGATCAAACATGGCCATGTTTATACATAAACAAGGGTAAGTATGGCCTTACCTATCATGTGTTTATTCTCAAGTACTGATCAAACATGGCCATGTATATATCTACCGCATATCGAATACGATGTAAACATGGCCATACCTACCTAGATATTCGGTCTTTCAACGAATAACAAACACATATTAATGATATGCTTTAACACACACATATTGGATATGCTATGTATGCGTTGCATACTAATTTTCAATATGTTGCATGCACAACATATTGAAACTTAGTATGCATACCGCAAGTTGGGATGCACTATACTTCCTAGTTGATGCTTTCGTGCTTTGAAAAGTATGCATGTGATATGTGAAAATGCGACAAGGCAATAGCAATTGCTATTCGAAACTATTTTTTACTCGCTACGTAACTACATGCTCAATACGATAGGACACACGAATGCAAACAAGCATGGGTTCTAACGCACAAATGAATACATTATGCAATACAGTTAATACAAACCAATATCGCGTAAGTACTATCTTTTCTAATCTACTCCCTAAATATTCACTACATTACTATTTCAAATCCTACTTGAAAACTATTTCGTAAAATACAAACAATAAGCCTATCTACAATCTACAACGCGAGTGTTCGCGTCGTTGATGAGCACGTGCCTTGCTCCTCATAAATTTTCAGCCATCCTATATCAAAGGACAAGGAACCAATCGTTAGTAAATCTGGAAAAAAAAACAAGCACGCAAACGAAAACAATTCAAAGACAAGGGGTCAAAGGAGAATAGAAGTCGAAGGCGATGGAGTCGTTCGTGGGTTGAATCGCGTTTTCGCCGGTCCAACTCACGAGTCAATCTGAAAAATAGCGCCAACGAAAAAGAGGTTAGTAACGAGGGAAAAAAGGGGGAAAAAATAAGAAGAAAGTTAAGGAGAGTGAAAGTTTAGAGGGGGTGAGTTGGATTCGAACCAACCAAATCTAGTCCAAAGGACTAGCGGGAAAAATCTCCCGTTCACCCCATGTAAACGTTCAATACGCGCAGATCTAACTACATCTGCGCGTAAAAAACACTACGGCACTAGTACTTGCACGCAGGAGAAAATATGAAAAAGCAAGAATGAATTCAGAAGCAACGCATGGAAACAAAAGCAAAAGCGCAAGCAGAATTTTGTACAGTGCAGACAGGCACTGCACTGTACAGATGGTCAACGAGAAGAGGAGGAATTTCGAACTCCAACGTTTACAAGTACCGTGACTGACAACTCGAACTGTGCACTGTACAAGTATGGTGACATGACATGACGTCTACGGTGACACGCGGTCACCTCTGCCATCGGCTATCGCAATGTCGCATGTCAACGTGCTATCAGATATCGAGCTATCGATGCCGTGTCTCTCACCCGATCGCGCGACGTTGTCTTTTGTGTCATCACTCGAGTAATGTGTAATCGCCTGGCATCTTCTGGGATAAACTGAAGACTCTCGATTTTCGAACGCCGCGATCTGAACGGTCTGAACCTGTCCGCGAACGGTCGGCGATCTGAACCTGCGCGAGTGGCGATTCCGGGTCATGGGACCCATGTTTTTTCTGTTGCGCTTTCTTTTGTGCATATTTTTTTCAAGGGTTTCCCACTTCTGGACCATTCCTGAATGGCCCATAGAATATTTGAGCAAGCCGTTTTCACCATCGTATTTTGCGAGCAAGCCCCTTTCTTTTGAGCTCAACTTGTTTTTTTCATGAAAATGACCGATTTTTGTCCACGCTTGCCCCTGCACCCTAAGGTATGGTCTAGACATGACCATGTTTGGGTCGTTTCCCCATTGGGTTTTGCATTTGGGGCATTGATTTGGGCTATGTGCGCCGCTGAAGATGTCTACCTTGTGTTCGCGTGAATGCTGTTCGAACCGGGCCATACCAGGGCAATTCTACTCAGGTACAAGGTAAACATCTTCAGCGGCGCAACACAAGGTGGTTTACCTTGTTTTACTGCCAACATTGCCCAAAAATGGCCAAGTTTGCCACGTGTTTTTGGACATTGATCAAACATGGTCCGTTTTATGTACGTCTTGCCCAATGTTGGCAGTAAAACAAGGCTAACAAGGCCGTGTTTCACCATCTCGGCTGTTGAAACTGCTTAGATAGGGCCATGTTTACACCATACTTATGATGGTACAGCAGGTTACGTACGTGGGCAAAAGCGGTTTGCAGGCACAATAGGCGATGACATCCCGCGCCCAGAGATTAGCGCAAGGTGGGATTCCGGAGGAGAGACGGAGGGGGGGATTAATATCGGTCCAAGATTTCGTCCGTCCGTCCGTCCGTCCAAAAATTTTCGGACGGACGGACCAAACATTCTTAACATTCTAAGATTTCGCAAAATAGGGCTCCCATACTTAAGCCCATACTTAAGGAGGGTAACGCGTCGGCCCGCGTCGACGCCTGCGTTTTCACATACTTAAGAAAATTTAAATTTTTTCTTCATACTTAAGGAATATACACTGACTCCCCCCTCCCCCCCTAACCAGGGACTCAGGGGGTATAACCCAGTCGTATGCGAGTGTCAAACGTGCGTCACAGAGACGAACCCAACGACAGAGCTTGACAATCGTATACGATTGTCAAACGTGAGTCAGGCAGTAACCCTGTGATTTTTTGCATCGGCCCATGCCCTCCTTGGCAATATTTAAATCGCTTGAGGCCTTTAGGAGGATCATTTCCCATTCTTTCCTAGTCCGGTCTATACGGGCTATATAGAAATTATTAATGAATACGCGATACACAGTTCTGACAATCGTGTACGATTGTCAAAACTGTTTCCCAAACGAATTTATTTGTAATTGTTTTGTTGTTAATAAAAAGTTTACACCGAACCCCACAACAATAATATGGGGGGGGTGGGGGGTCCGAACCAGTTTTGAAATCTAACGTAGAGCAAAATGACAGATGTAAAACAATCTGAAATCAAGCATTCCAAAAAATGAAATCTGAAATCTAGCGTAGAGCAAAATTAGCAAAATTTGAAAAAAGGAAATCTAACGTAGAGCAAAATGACAGATGTAAAAAAATCTGAAATCAAGCATTCCAAAAAATGAAATCTGAAATCTAGCGTAGAGCAAAATTAGCAAAATTTGAAAAAAGGAAATCTAACGTAGAGCGAAATGACAGATGTAAAAACTCTGAAATCAAGCATTCCAAAAAAGGAAATCTGAAATCTAGCGTAGAGCAAAATTAGCAAAAATTGAAAAATGGAAATCTAACGTAGAGCAAAATGACAGATGTAGAAAATCTGAATATCAATCTGATTGTCAAAACCAGCTTTTCCGCAGACTCTGCTAAAAGACTTAGACGTTAGACCCCCAAAAAGCCTGCAACCATGAAGTTTTCGAAGAATGTATGCATGAATAACCCAAAAAACAAAATGAATGGGGCAAACCGGTGCTAAATTTTTCGAAGAATGTTTGCAGCAATAACCCAAAAAACAAAATGAATGCCGGGCAAACCGGTGCTAAATTTTTCGAAGAATGTATGCATGAATAACCTAAAAAACAAAATGAATG
>LGRX02001267.1:0-29162 GCA_001247695.2 Cymbomonas tetramitiformis | reverse complement strand
ATTTCGCACTTGTCGGGCACATCCGTGTAGACGGTCAGCGATTGTAATTCTTCACGTCTAGTCGAAGGTGTGGTCAGTAAGACCTCGATTGTACTTCGTAATGCTAGCAACACTTCTATAGGTGACCTCTGTGCGGTCATAATGTCGTCGTGATCTCGAGTTTCTGACGCATAACTCCTGCCATTCATTTGCCTTTGCAGGACCATCTGTTACCGGAAGCATTAAAAGGTGTACTTTCGTTTCCGTGTCGTTGCAAGCGATCATGGCCTGGTGCAACGGCTGATTTCGCAATCAAGTTACCTATGATGGAGATGACAATATATTTTATGCTCGCTTATACACCTGGGCTTGTTGCCACGATTGCGGTTCTCAAAGCACAGTTCTTGAATAATGTAATAATGTAATAATGTAACATACAATGATTATAAAAAATGTGAAGATCGGGGTTGTTATACCATTGCTTGTACCATACACGTGACTTATGATATTTTTGTTGCCCGCATCGAGAAGAATTGTTTTCTAGAATAGATGGGTGGTGGCTAAAGCCACCGATTGAGATTCGACCATCAATTCAAATCAAGACGAGTCATCCGCCGACAATCGACAAGGTCAGTGCAGATGTACCCGTCGCCAATACGGGTAAGATCCATATCAACGCGTCGGCATCGACTGCAGGCAGGCCTCATAGACAACTCGTACCGCGACGGGTAGATCCATTGAGGATCTACATGCTCGTTGTAAAAGCCGTTGTACCAGGCCCAATGATATTCACGAAGCCATCGTTTTTTGAAGTCGTCGAAATCGATGTAGTCTAGCCGGAATCTGAAGTTGTTTGACATGCCAGGTCCTTGCCAATGGAACCCTTCATCGTCGTAATATGGGGCTTCAAAGTTGGAGGTAGGGAATATCTGCAAGAAATTTCCCCAATCACGAACATCCCCCAATCGACTTCGAGCAGATCACGTAATTCATAGAAATAGTGAGCCAAAGTTACAGGCATCCAAACATCACCAAACATGCCCGAAAACGTCAAAACTTGTTCTTCCAACGCCCACAAAAACGTTCTTCGACCCATGCCTGCACAAAGTATTCCTCACGCAATTGACGCATTTTCCGAATGTAAGGAAGAACAATCCCAAACAGGACGTAATGGGTATCCGCCATTCTTGATAATGCAAAGATGAAGCGGTGTGTCTTCCAGGAAGAAATGGAAAATGATCCTCCTAAAGGCCTCAAGCGATTTAAATATTGCCAAGGAGGGCTTGGGCCTCTCAAGGTAAATGCCGCAAACCAATAGGATGAAACCAACAATCACAAGATTGGCCAAGATAAGATTGGCCAAGATAAGATTGGCGCGGACAAATGTTGGCCCAAGATTGGCGCGGATTGCGAGTTCTGGCAGGATACCGAAGTCCCACAGTTGCTGTCCGACTCCGACTCCGACTAAGGTATAAAAGCTCAATACCTCTTACTTAGCCTTCATTTGCTGCTTACGCTCACCATCGTGCCACCCCTGCCACCTCCTACCAGAGAGTGAGCGACGCGCCTCTGCAAACTCGTGATGCCTCCAGTGTTAAGGTTTGGTGTGCATCGGAATCGTGCGAGTATCGATGTAGATGCCATTCATCGCCATGTGATGGTGCACATGCCATGCCCCGAATGCAATTTGCACCAGTGGACTTTGACAACGATGGCAAACCGCCCTGTCCGCCGCCCGCCGATGCCTCACAGGCATGATCTGATAATGGCTATGTGGCGCTTTACCCGACGAACTCGGTTTTATCTGTTTTTTGAATTGGTAGAGCCGGAACGCTATCCCGATCGCGCTGAATATGCACGGGGTGAAGCGTGGATGACTCCGCGATTAATGGTTATTCCAGTCGACGTTGTACGCCTATTGGTCTGTTGGTACCAGAATGACGAAGCGACACCTTTCGACGAGTACTGTATCAGTTGCGATTGCCTTAGTTGAGCAGGTATAAAAGCTCAATACCTCTTACTTAGCCTTCATTTGCTGCTTACGCTCACCATCGTGCCACCCCAGCTTGACACTAGCAACTAACAACTGACCACGCTCAGGCAAACTCGTCATGAAATGCGATTATTGTGACCTTCCTGCAAACGTTCGCATATGGTTTAATGCTGGTTCGTATCTTGTTGCGATAAATGAGCATACCGAACATTTCGCGTGTATGCGTTGTTCTTACGAAATATTCATGTGCGAGGAAGCAATGGACGACGAAGACGGAGTATACTGGGAGCTGATAGATTAGTAGACCATTACTTTCCGGCGTCTGAAAGGCGTGGAATGAACTAATTCGAGATCGCTTGCCTGGTAGCAACTTACGTACTTTGCAATGTAATAGTAACGCTATGATATGTTGTACGACCAGCTGACTTATGGCTTTTGCGACATATATATATTGTAACACTACTAACGCTAGCAAACATTCTACTTGTAATTAAACGAATATACACCGTTCATGCAACAATACCCGTGTGATGATAGTTGTATAGCCGCGTTTTTTGACGCGGGGCTTGTGTTTATGAACACACCCAATCCAAAAAAGATATCTCTCTCCGTTGATTGCTCGATGATCACTCGAACCACAATGGCAAACCGCATAATGAAGGCATACCGTACCGCATAAACGCATATCGCAACCTACGTGGCTGCCACGTGTCTGCATTACACTGCGCGTTATGATGACGTGGCAGGTCACCCGTCGTCTATAAACCGAGAATAGTAACAGAAAAACACCGTCTAAAAACATGCATACTGGTTCACCTATCCCCAATAGTCTGTTGTAATTATGCCTACTGAATGAGCCATACCAACCATCTTGTCTTCATTGATCATTACATATCTGATCATATCGCCATTGACCAATGCCTATTCTGTGAGATTATATATCACGAGGCATTTCATTAGTGCACATTAAACAATTGTAGTGCAACAAAGATTATCAGCTCTTCGTCATACCAAAAGGTTGAGTTGTTATCAAAAGTATTGATTTTTCAGACACCATTTCTCAGAGGTCTATTCATCATGAAAGACAGAGTCTGTGCAATCATGGCTATTCAGCCTCCGACATAGCTAACATAGCTATTTAGCTTATGACCCAACCGTTGTTAAGCAGCCTCCACGCTATATGGCTGAAAGATGGCAAGCAATCTCTTCGGTCATTCTTGGGCATAGAGCAATCAAGCACAGCCAATCCAGGATGTTTATCCCAAAATTCTCTAAGAATTACTCATATTTTCCATGTGTCATTTGAAAACAGCTAATATACCGCCCTATGATGGGAGTCATCTCCTTCAGCGAGGGGAAGTGGTTATGCTGTAAAGTTGACCAATCTGATCATCATAAAAGTGACAGATTTGAGAAAATCGATTGAAACTTGTATTGAAAATGACTATTCCTTACAATAAGGTACTGCACCTAAGGGAATAAAGGTTTCATCGTCTGAAATAGGAAAAGACTTTTACATTGACTCTAGTTCCTGAATCCAGAATCGCATAGAAAAAATGTTCTATATATCCTGTGCATATAGAAAGTACATTAGATTCAGATTCTGAGCATACAAATGGACTTGAATGCACTCGGGTTTGTACTAAGTTGCAATTGTCCAAAGTTTTATTCTGACATCACTATTTATTTGTGGAATAGCATACAATGGTATAAACCATCCACTTATAGATTGACACCATACTTGTGGTTTCATAACATTTTGGCACATAAGACAAGCATTCTTCATTAAGGAATAAAGACTCTTTGAAAGCTCATTCTGGAATGTTTAGAAATGTGTTGCCTCTACCATTAGGCCACGAAGTCTTGGGAAAAGCCATGGCGGAACTCGAACCCGCAATCTGCAGCTGGTTTCCAAGCGCAGTTCATCCTCATTCTGGAAAGTGACAGAAAATTTATAGTCATAAACAAGTCACAATTCTATCGGATTGAAATGACACATTCATCATTCATACTTCCTTGCCATGACAAGTCTCTGAATAGTGTGAGCCCAAAAATAAAATGGGCACCATTGAGATAAGTGATCATGTACTGAAGAAGATACACATATCACTAGACAATGCCATGTTCTAGTCATAATGAAATGACATGTCAGCCATCCATCAACTCAATAATAGTAAGTTGTTGTCATTACGGACACTTCTTGATTGACTCTCCATTAGCTTCGATACCAAAGTTAACTTCGGTACCATCACTGATTTCTTTGTTCATCATAACAATCATTATCCAGAATCATTGTCTAAGTTGGGCACACTATAGTGACCCTGAACTGACAAGGTATGTGGGCTGCAACCCAACGACTGCATTTGACATCATCTGGCATTTGCCACATTCAAAAACGTCAGGCATATTGCCGGTATGACGTAGAGAGAATCGATGTTCATATTGACATTGTTACCTCTAAAGCATTCGATGAATAATCTCAGTCTGATTTTCTATCAAAACATTTTCACATAACATAATGATTGAATAGCATTCTCCATCACCATCTGATTGGTTTGATACACCTCTTTTTAAAAGGGGGAAGAAGGAGTATAGATTCATTCATTCTTCATACAGCTGCCACAAATTGATTTACATCATTGTGATTTTGCTTGGAAAATTAAAAATCTTATCAAAAAGTTCCAGCATCTGTGTATAGCAGCCATAAAGTTGATGACACGGTACATCATGCCGATTGAAACATCAAATGAAGTCTTATTTGACTTACTAACACATGAAGTTCATTATGAGGAAATCATAGATGCATATTTCTCCGGCTCTATCATATTATATGAAGGGCGCTGACATAGGAGAACGATGGTTTTTCAAATGTGAATAAGCTATATTGTAAGCTTACGACCATCACTTTGACGTCAACAGCCTGAGATGCTGATTGTCGAAATTCAAGAGTTGAAGGATTCGTTGAATCAACCTTGATACATGTGTTTTGATTCATGAATTGTTGATTCATGCTTTCTCCCCAAATCTAGAGAAGCTGGCACACAAGTTGTTGCCAATGTTTAAAGGAAAGCATCTGAGCAAAGGATTGCCAGTTGTGCCATCAGGCATCGAATTCCATAACAGCAAAGCCGAGTGAGTAAATCCGCCACTCTAGCTATTTGCCCGTCATTCCTTCCAGGTTCATGACAAGAGACAATTCATCAAAGTCATACACGAATGCATACGTCACATGCATGGTTGCACAGTTTGTATCCGAATGCCATTCCATCAAGGTTAAGCATCTTGACAGTAACTCTGGCCAACCAAAAGCCTTCCTGTCTTCGGATATCTTGAGCATTCTCATTTCCAGCTCCATTATGGACTAGGAAGCATCATGACCGTGCCTCGCCAGGACGCTAATCCTCAAAGCCGCACACTTGAGGCGAGCCTTATGAGACAGTGACCTTTGGCTTGTGGGGCGTCAACCCCTTATCAAATCCTGAACACTTGTTAACACCTGGATAAATTTATCATGATGCAACTTAAGTGGGATTATAAGTTCCACATAATCATATTGTCTACGTATGCTGAAGGCATAACTGCCGCATATGATCACAATAGGTCGCAGCTTCTATAACATTGTGGCTTCTGAGTCAAAAGCTGATAGCCAATGACTTTTGCCAATAATTGCCGACCAAATAATAATCAGGCCGTGGAAACATATACCCAAGAGGTTTTCGTCCATCGGTCATATATATATATATATCAGGGCTGCATCCCAAGAACTGCAATGCGCCTTCGGTGCAATGGGCTGCAACCCGAGAACTGCAGGGTTATATCCCTAACATTTTTACCCTGCATCAAATTGATATGACAGGAGCAGGAATTGATCCTTCCTTGCTAAGGTGTAGTGAGCCTTGTATAAATCATACCCTTACACAGATACGCATATGCGGGTACCAATATCTGTGAAAAACTGCTAATGCTACCTTTGCCAAGACCGTGATTTGTCATCGGATTCTGTGGTCAGTCATCCGAAGCTACCGGAGATATCGACTGAGGTAGACGGAGTTGTGATCCTAAGTTGTGCTTGACAAACATAACTAAAGAAATTTCACATTAGTACGTGGCGAATCCATTCTCACTCATCGCGATAGATGTTCGTCAAAGCGTGCGTACTGGACCATATCAGGAGTTTGGCAGACGGGTGAGGATTTAAAGTGGACTTATAAAGACCCTCCGATATCTCGTAAGCAGGGCCTTCTCCGTTTGCATTAAAACAAGCCCCCGGTGAAATAACTCCGGAAACAAACACGGGCTCCCCGTTGCCGCCTGTGATCCTCCAAAGTAGCTTAAGGAGGGGAGGAAGGGTTGGGTGCACAATATATAACAACTGTGGAAACGAACAGCAAACGATCAGTTGTATATATAAGGCCGAGAATCGTTCGATTAATGAGAAATTGTTAATTCGTGGGATCATCGTTCGCAAAAGCGACGACGGCTAGCGCAAATAATCCGTAACGTACACTTCGGATGCTTTGAATCGTCACTCTGACGCACGATACGTGTGGATCAATCAGTATCAATCAGTGTCAATCTGTATCACGAAACGCAATTCATTGAACCTTGAATCGTTCAAGTGGCTACTATCCGACAGTCCTTCCCCAAGGACTAAATTGAAAACTAGTCCTTGGGGAAGGACTAGCGCCGTCGATTTTTTGGGGACGACCTAGCCAATGCCAGTGACCCTATGGCTCGGTTTGTGTCACCAATGTGACCTAAACTAAGTCCCTTAATGCCCCATTGGCCACGGGATGGCGCATGTTGTTGTCGGTGGACGCCCATGTGGCATGCACCCTACTATTTCCATGAAATCCATTCAAATCGCCAAGCTGATTTCAGTACCTGATTTTCATGATTTTTTTTGGGAGAGCTCTAGGTCCCAGATAGGTGCCGCAAGTGGTAATATTGCACAAGTATAGGCTATCCAATGATAGGTGGGCGTGGCGGTGAGTTGGGGTTATGCCATTGGTCGCTATATGGCTACTGCTTGGTGGTACTTGTCATATTTATATCAGCTGGAACTGCTTAAGTATGGGGCCACATTGCCCAAATTGCAGCTTTGCATGGCCCATATCATGTGGTCTATGGGACATATTACAAATAGTGAGCATAGTGATGCATAAATATGACTTCAAACTATACCTCGGTATTTTTGGGGGAATTTTCCAACCATTAGGGTGCGTGTTATTGAATATTTTGCTCGAATTTTGGGTCGAAAAATGTCATAATTCAGCATTTTCGTCTTAGTGGTGGTGTTTACCATGCGCTGAGAGCATAATATATCGTCATTATACGCCATTTACGGTTATGCACCTTTACATTGGGTCATAAATTCGATGTGTGGTTGGTGGTACATCACCCCCTATCCATCTAAGGGGCCATTAGGGGCCATGCCGCCACTAGTCCTTCCCCAAGGACTAGCCAAATGAATTAAATTTAGAGCATGACATAGCCCTAAACCGCGGCTAGATTACGGGTACCCAAACTTTGAAATTCAAAATCCCACAAAGATAGGCACTTAGGTTGTGTCCCAAAGGATTTTTTGAAGCATGGTGTTGGGTCTAAGGACCATTAATCCGGCCGTAATGTGCATTTCCGCCTAGTCCTTGGGGAAGGACTACAGTAAGAACCGGTATATAAGAAAGCAGGCTCAAAAATCTAGCGGCTGGCTTTCTTAATCTGAGGGCCATCGTGCGACAGCCAGCGTGGGGGGCTTTCTTAAAATGCCCCCCTGGCCGCCTTGGATTGATAGCATTCGTCCGTTTTTCGGGATCGCTAGCGTGACACATTCTTAATCGACGCCACTTGGGCTATGCAACCCAGCGGCTGCTTTCTTAATGTTTTCTTAAAACAATCGAGTGTGCAAACGTTCGTTGGAACTGTACTGTAATGGACGGACCCAAAAAATCAGCGCTTAGAGCGCTAAAAACACTATTCGACGAAAGCGTCCTCAGCGAACCAGAGTTTAAGGCCGAGAAGGCTAAGCTGCTAGGGAGAGAAGGTCACTCTTATGATCTCAGTGCGAGTTTGATCTCTGAGTTGAAAGAGTTGAAATCATTCTTCAAAGATGATATTCTCGACGAGGGCGAGTTTCTTGCGCAGCGAAACCAGAGTTTAAGCGCAATTGTCTTGACAACACTATGTTGTCTTGAGGCACAGCTCGCAGAGGCTGTGGATGGATCTTGGCTTATGTTTGCACCTGTGGAGTAATAATAGGCTTGTAGCCACTGCTTGTAAATGCAGTGTGGGTTTATGTTATACAGCCGGTATCGTATTGCATGAGATAAATGGATTAATTAAGTTCCCTATTAGCCGTGGTAACAGGATTTGTGATTTATGATATATTGCCCGTGCGCTCCTCATTGACACAATTTAATTAGTCTTGAAACCTGTTATCATGTAGGTTTTAAAGCTCTTAAATTACTAACACAATAGGTTGCCCACTCCTGCATATTCGTTATAGTATAATCTACTTACATTATTTACTTCCAGAAATCTAGCGGGTACTTTCTTAAATCAATGTTTTTTGCTATAATTTATGCATAATATTTCATTTTCCCAGCGTGTGTACTTTCTTAATATGGACATTTTTGAGTAGGTCTCCGTCACTTCGCCAGCGGCTGGCTTACTTTCTTGTTCTTAAAATTTTGGCAAAAACCCAGCGGCTGCTTTCTTATAGGTCGACTTTCTTATAACCCGGTTCTTACTGTAGTGGCCCGGATAGTAGCCACAAAGGGGAATACATCCTAATAACTGTAAGGTGAGGGACTAAAGTGGACTCAGTTCCCCCCAATAACCTAAAAACACCATGAGAAACGCCTCAAATCGGTGTAAGAAGACTGGTACCAGCAAGAAGCAACAACAACAAATACATCATAGACATATACAAAGGTATGCCCGTTGTGAGGTCACAACTCTTTTAAGAGGGGAGATCTGTCAGGGTCATGACCGATGACATATGTGTCATACATGTCATACGTGTCATACCTGTCAGACATGTCATACCATACAGGGTCATGACCGATGACATATGTGTCATACGTGTCATACCTGTCAGACATGTCATATCACGTCATGTCATGTCATGTCGAGTCATGTCATATATTATAATGACAGTCGTCAGTACGGTCGACTATGACTGTACATGTCGTCAGATGATAAGTCACGTCATCTGTCATTATTCAAGGAACGACTTGAATGACACCTGTCATCGAGAGTTCGTACGTCGAACTCGAAGATGGCAAAGCAAGATACATCTTGAAGTAACAAACAAGAACCATCTTTGCTTTAAGCATGTGCGGAACACGCATGCGCAGTATTATGGAGCGAACGAATTATTCGTTCTGACGATACTGGTCGTTCAACCAACGTCTCGGGTTCACAACCCAATGGCGGTACCATCTATGCGATGGGAGACGTATGGTATAGATGAGGAAGCGTTGTGCTTCAGCAAATCTTCTCACAGCAGTCACTGCACTCATACCCCGCTATTATCTTACGCTTGTGTTGCCGTTCTACAACGCAGCGTATACTTGTATTTTATATCATATACTGAGGGCTCGCATATCAGCCCGTATCAGAAACCCTAAAACCTAAACCCAATGTCACTTAATGTCAGAGTTCAAGGGACCATTGCAGCTAGCTAACAGCTAGCAAGATGCGGTGTCACTCTGCAAGATAACTGCGGCTAAGGTCTAGACTAGTTCACTAACATGTCGGTTGCGATGTGGCCGCGTATTCACTAAGTGGTGGCGGCGGTCTCCTCGAAGATGTCGAGGGGCATCCAGACGACGAATCAACCAACTCCCGTGCGGTGCCAAAGCCAAAAGTAGCCTGGCACCACCAGAGCGATCGAATGCGTCGATGAGAAGGGGTTGGGGAGGCGGAAGGTGAAAAATGCGGTAAGGGGGCGCGACTGAGCGCATTGGGAATAATGACTCGAAAGGAACGATGGTGAGGGGCGAAGTGGGCGTGGCAACACCACCACACACCACTAGATGGTGAACAGGTGGGGTGCAAGGCGAGGGCGAATGGAGTGGAGGGACGAAGTCGAAGGAGTCAAAGCACTCGTTGTTGATGGCGAACGCGATGGACTCGAGTTTGGTGCTTGGTGTGTAAGCACCACCAGGCACCACCAGACCACAGTCAAAGGGAAGATGTTGTCGTCGAAGCAAGTCCAGTGCGGACCGAACTGCGGCCATGCGCGCACGCTGGCGTAGCGAGGCCATGATCTCTGCGGCTGCAAAATCTGGAAGGCGCGTCGATAGGGTTTCGTGGTTGAAAGGTAATTCCTCGAAAAATTAACCAAATCAAGCGATGGATAAGTCAAATTTGGGTGAAGTTTGACGAGGAAGACGGAGGTCAAGTCAAAAACGTCGTACAGTAACTCGTATTCACTCCAGACGGGGTGCTGCTGGTCAGAAAGTTGAGTGGACGTTTGGGTCGATGGCGATAACGTAACTTTTCGCAAAATTAACGGAATCGGACGATGTAGGGGTCAAATTAGGGTAAAACTCGACGAGGAAAACGGTGGTGACGTCAAAAACGTCGTACGGTAAACCAGTTATGCGGCTTTCAGCCAGCCCGGATCAAGTCGACCCGGTGGTTTTCCCTGGTGGTGATGGGAGAGCCGCACGGAAGTGTCTTCAGGAGCGCGCGCTCCTGATGTCCCTTCGGATATCCGCTGGAATAGAACACGAACTCCGGCCTCGTTCTCCCCTGCTGACCGATCACGTCGGCTCAATTTTTGTCAAAGTTCCTGCCATTCGAACACCAGCCCGCGTTCCTCAACAAGCGCGAAGCTTGCTTTTTAGAGGTCCGCTGCTTAATTGTATTTGTGATTCCGAGCTTATTTATGAAAAGGATGAAATGACTATATATACGTAACGGGTGAATATATAGGCAGTGAGACACAGAAAACACACAGGGCCGGGTGCTCGTAACGGTGATAACATAAAACTGAAGAGTTAGCAATAACGGAGGCTTACTAGCAGGTCACGGATCGGTGTCACGGCTATGGGTGTCACATGTCACACACACGGCGAGGGGTGAAACAGGGAGAAGCAGGCCCCCATACAGTGGGGGGGGAATCAGCTTCCCCGTGACACCACCTCACCCCGAAGGTTATCGGTCCCGTACCGCGCTAGTGGTGCTCACTACATTCAGCTCGCTTCGGCCTCAAAGCCGATTCTAATCCGTTCTTATCCGTCAACTGAGTGGGCTCGACATCTCCGTTACCGTCTTTGCCCGTTCAAGTGCTCCGCCTACCGTTTGTGATTGGTGGTTTACTTATCCGTTCTTATCCGTTCTTATCCGTTACAACTTTGTCGAAATTCTGGCATCCTACTTCGTTCCAGGCATGTCTCCCCAACGGCCTTCAACACTCTGGCCAGCAGCGCCTCTGCTGCCGGATAACTGGTTTACCGTACGACGTTTTTGACGTGACCACCGTTTTCCTCGTCGAATTTTACCCTAATTTGACCCCTACATCGTCCGATTCCGTTAATTTTGCGAAAAGTTACGTTATCGCCATCGACCCAAACGTCCACTCAACTTTCTGACTGGCAGCACCCCTTCTGGAGTGAATACGAGTTACCGTACGACGTTTTTGACTTGACCTCCGTCTTCCTCGTCGAAAGAAAGGATGATCTGACTATATATTTGTAACGGGTAAATATATAGACAGTGAAACACAGAAAACACGCAGGGCCGGGTGCTCGGAACGGTGATAACATAAAACTGGCTAGACAGACATACGGACTGTCTAAACGGGGAAGGCTAACGTGACGGTGCACTGTGACAAGTGACACACGCCACACACAGTGAGGGGTGACGCAAAGGGAAGCAGGCCCCCATACAGTGGAGGGGGGAGATCAGCTTCTCCGTGACACCACCTCACCCCGAAGGTGTGAGTGGCCATCCCAGAGCAAGGAAACCCTAAAACCTAAACCCAATGTCACTTAATGTCAGAGTTCAAGGGACCATTGCAGCTAGCTAACAGCTAGCAAGATGCGGTGTCACTCTGCAAGATAACTGCGGCTAAGGTCTAGACTAGTTCACTAACATGTCGGTTGCGATGTGGCCGCGTATTCACTAAGTGGTGGCGGCGGTCTCCTCGAAGATGTCGAGGGGCATCCAGACGACGAATCAACCAACTCCCGTGCGGTGCCAAAAGTAGCCTGGCACCGCCAGAGCGATCGAATGCGTCGATGAGAAGGGGTTGGGGAGGCGGAAGGTGAAAAATGCGGTAAGGGGGCGCGACTGAGCGCATTGGGAATAATGACTCGAAAGGAACGATGGTGAGGGGCGAAGTGGGCGTGGCAACACCACCACACACCACTAGATGGTGAACAGGTGGGGTGCAAGGCGAGGGCGAATGGAGTGGAGGGACGAAGTCGAAGGAGTCAAAGCACTCGTTGTTGATGGCGAACGCGATGGACTCGAGTTTGGTGCTTGGTGTGTAAGCACCACCAGGCACCACCAGACCACAGTCAAAGGGAAGATGTTGTCGTCGAAGCAAGTCCAGTGCAGACCGAACTGCGGCCATGCGCGCACGCTGGCGTAGCGAGGCCATGATCTCTGCGGCTGCAAAATCTGGAAGGCGCGTCGATAGGGTTTCGTGGTTGAAAGGTAATTCCTCGAAAAATTAACCAAATCAAGCGATGGATAAGTCAAATTTGGGTGAAGTTTGACGAGGAAGACGGAGGTCAAGTCAAAAACGTCGTACAGTAACTCGTATTCACTCCAGACGGGGTGCTGCTGGTCAGAAAGTTGAGTGGACGTTTGGGTCGATGGCGATAACGTAACTTCCCGTAAAATTAACGGAATCGGACGATGTAGGGGTCAAATTAGGGTAAAATTCGACGAGGAAAACGGTGGTCACGTCAAAAACGTCGTACGGTAAACCAGTTATCCGGCAGCAGAGGCGCTGCTGGCCAGAGCGTTGAAGGCCGTTGGGGAGACATGCCTGGAACGAAGTAGGATGCCAGAATTACGGTAAAAGTTGTAACGGATAAGAACGGATAAGCAAACCACCAAACACAAACAGTAGGCGGAGTACTTGAACGGGCAAAGACGGTAACGGAGATGCCGAGCCCACTCAGTTGACGGATAAGAACGGATTAGAATCGGCGTTGAGGCCGAAGCGAGCTGAATGCAGTGAGCACCACTAGCGCGGTACGGGACCGATAACCTTATGAAAAGGATGAAATGACTATATATACGTAACGGGTGAATATATAGGCAGTGAGACACAGAAAACACACAGGGCCGGGTGCTCGTAACGGTGATAACATAAAACTGAAGAGTTAGCAATAACGGAGGCTAACTAGCAGGTCACGGATCGGTGTCACGGCTATGGGTGTCACATGTCACACACACGGCGAGGGGTGAAACAGGGAGAAGCAGGCCCCCATACAGTGGGGGGGAAATCAGCTTCCCCGTGACTTATTTGCTATATACATCTGGAAAACGTCATCGCGTTCAGAACGCGTAATCGACTGTTCCCCGTTACCCCCCGTTCCGGAGCGATCGTGTTCTGCATACGACATTTTGCGATCCCCGTTCCTGAATCGCCTGAGAGCGTGCTCATAACGATGGTGATGATCCGCGATCCGCGTTCTCGTTTCGCTTTGGATTGTAACCGTCATCGGAAATCCCGAACGCACTGCACCGTTTCTTCGCGTTCCAGTAATCGATGACATCAGCAGAAATGTCACTGGCGCATACGCTCGGACTGCGCCATGGCGACCTCACCTTGATGGACACAGTATCGTGAGCTCTTGACTTCCCATTTAGTCTTACGTGCGTCTCCGAAGTTTGAAAGCACGGAGCCGAAAACCATACTGCAAACTCTGATTAGATCAGCCTAAATAATTTGATTGTATTGTGTTGCTAGTATAAAATAGTTTCTGATATTTTCGCGTACCGTATATTTTCCGCAGGTGGTTGGTCATTGCGTGGTCGCCGCAAGCAAGATGCGTTTGGTGTTTACGTAACCCACACACCCACGCACTTTGTCGCTTGCCCAAAACTATGATTTACCCCATAATTTTCGTGCGAAATTTTGAGAGTAGATCCTGCCGGGGCACCTATTTTCCTTTCGTAATTCACTTACAGTGTTCGCAATTTGAAGTCCATGAGCACGCACGTTTGAAAATGGTCTATGGCAGTTGGTCACACACGGAATGAGCGGACATCATTCCCGCCAGGTGCGCTCACAACCTTTTAGTAAGATCGGACGGAAAGCTGGATCTACCGGTGCACCTTGAATCATAGTGATATCCTGAAGGGCAGGTGAGTTGGTATAGGGACGCTCGACATTTGATGTGGGGCTAGGAGCTCCCACGTTACGTGATGTTTAAGTGATTTTTAAGTACTTGTTTTGTGTGCGTTCTCTGCCTTTAGGCTAGCTAGTTCGAAAAATGCGCTTTCGAATTGAATTCTTCGATAGAATTTTACAAATGTGTGTGCCTGTTTGCATGTTTTTACTGGATTGTGGAAAACTGGGCCTTTTTAGCTTCTAAACAGGCCCAGTCTAGGTTCCAGTGTCGCAACTCAAAATTGCATAACAACCGCCCCAGCATGGCTCTTGGCGAGGATGCGGGATATAAATATCCGACGCGCCGATCCCAGTTACCACCCCAATTGCTTTTGGGCTCTGGTGGTGTGGAAACACTGGGAATCTAAGGTATGTATGTGCCCATGCTTTCCGTAGCATGTCTTTTGCAGTCATTGCGACTGTTGTGCTAATTGCTGCCTGGTGGTACCGCCGGGTACAGGAATCTCAAGACTGCCAAGCGTGGGGTGTCATCTCGCAGCAAAGTAACATTCAAAATGACCCAGAGGTGGTACGTATCTCGACGAATAGTGTGGCACTACCTTTGGCGCTCTTTTGCTCGCAAGTGTGGTGGCATCATCCTCAGAGCACTTGTTTCCTTTGAACTTTGCAACTTGTAGCGCGATTTGCACTTGCATAAGTAGTATAGTGATATAGGTGCTTGTAGCTTTTAAGGTCCGACGATGCGAACTTTGTTTTAGATACACAGATCGCTCAAATGAGGCTGGGAGTGCGTTAGCCTTCGGCACGCCCTGGGGTGAAACCTAACCCAGCCAATTTAAGGTACGCTCTTGTCCTTGTTTGAGTTTTTTATTGCATCGCACTTGGTTTAGTCTTTCTTTTAATTAAGAGAGTCGGGTGTGTGTCGGGATAGTGACGGCAGGGGGCTTTTCACTCGTTCAACGAATCGATGAGGGATAGCCCTGCACAGTTAAACAGGTATATGCCTCGTGACAAGTTGCTCGAATAGTATGCAATTATGATTTTGCTAGACTACTTTGCACTTGAATAAACTTGCTTTCAATTGTCCTGTCGGCACAATTTGCTAGTTAGTATTTCTTGCTAGGTTGTGCATAAACCGTTAACCGGTTTAAACCCGAGGGGGTCATTTCAGGTTTAAACCCAGGTTTAAACCCCCGGAATTCCCCCCCATTGCAGCCGTTGCCATATACGGCGTGTACGCGCCATACGTGACCTTGCTAGCGACGCGACGATGCTACCTGGCCGATAAATAAATCCTACGGCTTACACTCCGTTGGTGCAATCGTTTGATGGCGTGCACAGAATCTGTTGTCACTTGTATCGTTGTATGGAATAGGAGACGAGACACGAGATAGAGAGCACGCCGTACGATTACCAAACGGCTACTCGCACGGCTGCCAGAGAGCAGACTGAATTTCAATATATATGGCGTCTACCCCTGTTGTATGCTTAACAATGAAAAGACAACATGTACCCTTTGATATGCTTAACAGTGTGAAACTAGACTTAACATTGTGAAACTAGGCTTAACAGTGTGAAACCACAAACCGGTTTAGACCCGAGGGGGTCATTTTAGGTTTAAACCCAGCCAGGTTTAAACCTAGGGGGGGGTAGGGGTTTATCACAACCCAGATTTCTTGCACAGTCACACGATTTTAGATTTTAATAAGAATCGTGTAATCCTTTGTGCCTGAATCAGCTCGCTGTGGAACCATCGCGATTGAACTGCTGGGTAATAGTTAGGCGAACTGGGCCGGATTCCCTTTAGGTAAATCCTACCCCACTTAGACCCTACAAATTTAGGACACCTGTACCCGACATGTACCCGGCATGTACCCGGCATGTACTTGGACAACGTACATATGTACCTGTCCACTCCCCACTTGGGGCCCAAAACTCAGTGAAAATCCGAGTTGTAAAAAAGTGCAATATTTTCACATATATGTCAAGGCCATAAGTGACTAAGACATCCTTGACAAGTTTCGATGTAAACAAATGAGTTATTCCTTCAGAAATGGACATCCGGAAAACAGGACTGGCGTGTACCTACGTGTACCTACATGTACCCCGTCGACGGGCACACACTTCCAGAACGGTGCATGCGGGGTGCATGTGTCGACGCAATCGAGTGCGTACACGTGCACCCGGCATGCACCGGGCGGGTACATGTAGATACATGCCGGGTACATGGTCCCGCGTACGCATGCACTCAACGTGTACCATGCAGTACATGCTGAGTACATGTTGGGTACATGGTGTCTCGTACACATGTACCGGTCATGTACCAAATGGCAGACTAGTGCATGTTGGGTACATGTGAACGCACCCCCTTAGTACGACGTGGGTACATAGTAACCCCACGCGCGTTATATATGGCGTGCACGTGTACCGACAATGTACCATGTGTGAATTTAACAATTCACCATAACAAAAACGATCATTATATACAATTACATTTACCTATGTTTATCTATCATGCCTCATCGTCACTGGGATTCTCATCTCGGACAATCTGCTCAAAGAAGTCGGCTAGCGGATCCAAGACCACCGAGGTTTCCATGCAAGGATGCTTTCGAATCACCACTTGAGAAGCAATCTCCTCGGCAAGCACAAACGGTTCTTTTCGATCGAATTCAGTGGCCGGATTCTCTGGGTCCAAGACGTAGAAACACTTTGAAACACTTTCCGCTCCTATGATGAAATGCCTCGCACGCAAAGCGGCCGTTAAAGCTTTAGTTGGCTTCTTGAGCCACGAAACCTTGACAAACACGTACGGTCTTCCTCCAAGCTCCACTCGATAGATGTCATCCACCCGGCCAAACCTGGAATACAAGCATCACCCCCTCCCGACATCAAGCACGTATGCACCATCACATCGATATAACATCAGTCTCGCACCGCTTGGCTCGTGCATGTTCGGCCCGCACACTACTGCACACGGGTACATGTGCACCCAAGACGTACCCAGTATGAAGACATGACGGGTACACATGCACCCACGCGTTCCCATGTTAGGTGTGTATGTACCGAGGGTGTACGGGTACTGGTGGTACATGATTGTGCACTCACCGGTCTGTTTTTGCCTTTTCCTTTGTTCGCTCGCGACCTTTCGTCCTCACCCTCTCGACGTAAAAAGATCGGAAGTAACATTGCACTGTCTTGAACTTTTTGTCCATGGATGCGGTCCGGAACTTCATCGTACCCACTTGCACTCGATTGAACTTGCGGCAGCGAGGAGGGCAACCTTCGAGTAGAGCGCGCTCATACTCTGTGTATTGTCTTCCCAACCATGGGGTGGGGTCCAGGTCGATGTGCATCTTGCACTTGGCGGTACCCGGTGCGCCTTTGACCTGAAGGTGCGCCGTCTGCAAACAACACATGGCGCCTAATCACTACGGAAATGCCGGGGACGTATGTACCGCGCGTGCACTGCATTACGGGTGCAGGCTAAATACACGTGTACCGGGCCAGCACTGGAAACGGTTGCGACCGGGTGCACACGTACTGACCTATGGTACATGGTGGGTACACGTGCACCCGCAATTTCCGATTTTATTTTTATTTTTACGTAGAGCATTTTCAGGAATACACTTGTGGTCGAATGTTGGTAGTTTGCTCCAGTATTTTGTGTGTCCCTTCTCCTTGCTCTCCAGAGCCATTCCCTGAAGTTTCCTAACGTCTTTCCCGTCATGTTGTGCCGTGCGCGTGCATTTGCGTCCCTCGTTGTTAGGGTTATTTTAGGGTTCGCCTTTGTACTACAGTAGTTCCGTTTTAAGTGGGTGGGTGGTCGGTAGTGCGTCATTTGGTTGGCTGGGGTGCTTATTTTGGGCCTATCTTGTCCATCTCGGGTGTCGCTGTAGTGTTTTCGCTGTTGTCGAGTTTATGGTTACAGCGTTACATTGCCCTAAATCCATATATGTAACGCCCCTAATATCATTTCCTTGGCGGGCCTCATTTTTTGTATGTCGTCCCCTAGTTGTGCAAAACATTTGGGGTGTTTCGGTGTGTTTTCCAAATTTTTTTACTTTTACGTAGAGCATTTTTGGGAATTCGCTTGTGGTCGAGTGTCGGCAGTTCGCCCTCATACTTTGTGTAGCGTGTCTCCCTACCCTCCTGAGCCATTCCCTAAAGTTTTTTCCTGCCCCTCTCTGTATATGGGGCTGTGTGAAGTCATTTGTGTCTTTAATTGGTAGGGTTTCGGTAGGGTTCGCCTGCATATCGTGGTAATGTCGCGCAAACTTGCCGAGTGGGAATGTAATCCTAATATTGCTATCAGTGTACCATGCATTCTTTTGTTTAAGTATATATATGCAGCGGTTCATTGCTGCCGTCCTCTTCTGTCGTTCGTACATGCCATGGGAATTCAGTTTATGTTCATTAGTTTCGTGGTTGATTATAATCGGCTATATGGTTGATTGTAATAAAGCCGCGTCCACGTGAAGGCGGCGGCCACGGGCACGTGGTCCCCCCGCCACGACCCAGTGGTTTAGGTCGGATTGTTGAGGTACACGACGCTCGCCACGCACGTTCCTGCGAAGCACAATCAGTCGGTACATTACCGGTACACATGCACCCGGGAATAATCACAATGGTACGACGTGGGTACATGTGTACCGCGCGTGTACGGTGAATGCGGACACATTCTCCCACTAAGGCATTCCCACACGACGCGCCCACGCAAAATAAAAATTTTGGCAGGGCCTCCGGCGCACATTGTGACCATAAGCAAGAATTTCCGGCATATTTCGTTTCACCTTCATGCGTAAGTGTCCGGTACGTATGTACCGACGTCACACCGGCCATGTACCAACCGAAGAACGGTAAGGTGCACGCGTACCCGGGGTGCACGCATTACTTTATGAAGGGAAGAACGCACCTTGCATCGACATCGTCGGTGTCGTGAACGGGTCGTTGTCGACCGTGTTGTCGCCATGCATGCGCCGGGGCCGGGCGAAGATACCGAGGGCGTCCCCGACGCTCCTGCCCATGTCGCATGGATCTGCATACGGGAAGACATTGCGGGTACATACGTACCGAACATGTATTAGGCGGCATAAGGTACATACACGGACGCGTGTACCCGGCATGTACCCGGCGGCGATTACATGCCGGGTACGCATGCCGCGCCGCGAGCAAGTACACGTTGGGTACAAGGTAAAGGTACACGTGTATCCGGCATGTACGCATAGACGGTTACATGTGTACCGCATATGTACTATCACCGTACGTTTCTTGTACATAGGGACCTTATCAGTACGCAAATGATGTACTCTGCATGTACCCGAACGTAAATTTTGGGTACATATGTTATTTCTGCACCCCACTTAAACTTCATTCTTGTACTATTGTGTACTTGCTCGCGGCGGATGTTGGGTACAATTAGGGTATACATGAACCATCCCGTTACTAAAATCCGCCGCGAGCAAGTACAAGAATGAAGCCAAAGTGGGGTGCAGAAATAACATATGTACTCAGGTTTGGTATATGCAAGTGCAAGCGAGTACAATTTACACTTTTCCCGACAGCTTCAGGTACAACCCAGGCGCACGTGTACCCAAGCGAACATCACCAAAACGCAAAAAAAAAAAGTCACCAAACCCCCCAAAAACAAGTTGGCCTCATTTTAAAGCGCACGACGAGCGCAAAAAATAATCGAGTGCACGACGAGCCCGAAAAACATTTTAGTTGCACGAAAAATGGGCAAACGTGTTGCACAAAAAAAAGGAACAGAGAAAGAAAATCGTACCTCAATTAGGATGACCGCCCGAGTAGAGCGGTGGGGTGGAATAATCGATGACGATCGCGATCGATACGTACGTGACCTGCGTGCCTGCGATCCCCAACCCGCGAGCGCGAGCGTCATGCGGTGGATTATTCCATCTCCAATCGTCCGATGGCATCGCATGGCATGGCACACGTTTCGCAGAATTCGTCATCGTCATCGTTATCGTCGATCGTGCTCGCGTGACGAGGACGTGCTGTGACTTCTCACGCCCCCCAACGCGCAACGGGAAGTCAAGGTGTCCACTCGACTGTGTCACCGTAGGCATTTTTGCAGAATACTGTAAAAGTTCAAACTCACCGGTACAGCCGTCAACGCTTCACATTTCACCGTCCAGCAGTGTGCAGCAGCGTGTGGTGGCCTCGCCAGCGGGTTGCATGTTATGATATTTCTCATTCTTGCTCGCTGCAATATGTCACAGGTTTGTAGTGCATGTTTTTTATATGTATATGTATTATTTTGTGTGTGCTTAGCGCGCTCATCCTTGGCATGCGCGGAACTTTGACTTGGAGTGAACGGGAAGATTCCCGCGAGTCCTTTGCACTCGAATTAGTTGGTTCAAATCCAACTCACTCCACCTCTCCTTTTCAGTTTCCCTCGTTAATTTCGTTTTTCACTTATATTATCTTTCATCTTTACTAAACGTTACTTGGTTGTTTTTGTTTTTCAGATCGCTGAAAATATTCGAGTGGTGAAATCAATTTTTCCACCATCATCTCGCGTTTACATTCGCGCTTCTTTGAGGTTCCTAGGTTGCTAGTTATGTTTTGCACAAGGGAATCTTTGATGCGTTTTCCGCTTTTTACTAAGTGTTGGTTCTTTGCCTTACTTTTCAGATCGACTGTTTTGGAGAAACCCTAAATGGAGAAAATCGACCGCCTCGAGTACTTCATGAGCTTCAAGCTTCCCTTCGAGCGTGCTAGGTTGATAGATTGTTTGCAATCGTAGTGTTGGAACTAGAAATCGTACGAATAGAACGTTATTTTGCGTATTGGTAGGATAGAGATGAGTAGTCCCAATTGTATCCCATCGTGCCTAGCTAGCTACACTATCGTATTAATATGATTGTATTAAACATGCTCGAGTGTTCCATGCGTATGCGTGATGTGCTAGCCTTCGCATAGCATATGCATTGTGAACACACTTAGTGTAAGTAGCACACATTTTCGCAATCCTCTTGTGATATTGTGCATATAGATAGGCCTCGTACACACCATTGCGTGCATGTGTACCCTTTTCGAGTACACATGCACCTATAGCGTACTAATGCATACGCACGTACATGTTGGGTACATATGTATGGGAGGCTCGTACACGCTTGGTACATGTGTACTAATAATGCACCGATATACACGTGCATATGGGGTACGTATGCACCAGTCATGTTAGTATCAATAAGTACATATGTACCTGGTCTGCGTACATGCGTACCCGGCATGTACCTCACTCAAATGTACATGCGGGGTGCATATGCACCAGTCATGTTAATATCAATAAGTACATATGCACCTGGCTTACGTACATATGTACCTGACCTGCGTACACGCATACCCGGCATGTACCTGATGCGTGGGTACATGTTGGGTACGTGCGCACCAGGCATGTTTATATCAATAAGTACATATGTACCTGGCCTAAGTACATATGTACCCACCATGTACCCCGGGTCCCAACGGTAACATCCAACGGTAACATCCAACGGTAACATCCAACGGTAACCTGAGTACATATGCGGTACACATGTACCCGTACATGCGTACACGCCGGGTACATGCGCAGGCGGCAAAAGGTACATACACGGACGCATGCACCCAGCATGTACCCTGTTTTGGGTACATGCCGGGTACATATGCCGCGCCGCGAGCAAGTACACGTAGGTACAAGGTAGAGTACACGTGTACCCAACATGTACCAGACCCCGTTTTTTACTGTTTTCGTACACGTTGGGTACACGCTGGGTACACGTTGGGTACACGCTGGGTACACGCTGGGTACACGTTGGGTACACGTCCCCGGTACATGCCGGGTACATATGCACTGGGGTTTCCAAAATTTGTAGGGGACGCGGAGGGTGGACCACCATGTAGGCGCCCATACAAGATGACCGCTGAAGAGCTACGCCAGCTACGTGAACGTATCGAGCAGCTCATGAAGAAGGGTTACATCCGGCCGTCGTCAAGCCCGTATGCCGCCCCATGTCTGATGGTACCCAAGCCTGGCGACCCGAAGACATTACGTCTGGTGGTGGATTACCGACAATTGAACCAGCAGACGGTGCGGGACCGGACCCACTACCGGACATCCAACTGGTGTTTGACGAGATGCAAGGGGCAGCGTTCTTCTCCTCCTTTGACGCGGTGGACGGATTCTGGCAAGTGCCGATGGCCGAGGAGGACGTGGAGAAGACCGCCTTCACCACCCAGATGGGGGCCTATGAATGGTGGGTGATGCCCCAGGGCCTGCAGAACTCTCCCTCTCAATATCAACGGCGAATGCAGCGTGCACTCGGTCATCTCCCCTTTGTACGAATCTTCATCGACGATGTGGTCGTCTTCTCGCGCACGGTGGAGGAACACTACGACCACGTACGTCAGTTCTTGGACACTTGTCGAGAAAAAGGGGTATATTTGAAGGCCTCCAAGGCGCAGATGTTGAAGGAGTCTCTACGGTTCCTGGGCCACACTCTCTCCGCCGAAGGATGCCAGCCTCAGCATGACAAGGTGTCCTCCATCAAGGACTGGCCGAAGCTGGAGACGGTGACCCACGTCAGACAGTTCCTTGGGCTAGCGGGGTACTACCGCCGGTTCGTACACCGGTTCTCGGAGATTGCCCAACCCTTGACCTCGCTCACCAAGACCGACGTACCGTGGCAATGGGGAGAACTCCAGCAATGGGCCTTCGACGAGCTGAAGACCGCACTCTCCTCAGCCCCTGTATTGGCATTGCCTGACATGAAGGCAGCCGCGGATGGGTCAGCGCCGTTTTTGGTACAAACGGATGCAAGTGGAGTTGCTTTGGGAGGCGTACTCATGCAAGATACGGGTGACGGTATGAGGGTGATAGCCTACGACAGTCGGCAGTTTTTGCGGCGGAACAGAATTACCACACCGGCGAAAGGGAGCTCTGCGCGTTGCACCATTGCACCACCGTCACCTGGAGGCACTACCTGTTCTCCTCCGACTTCCGGTTACAAGGTGACCATCGCCCCCTGGAATGGCTAATGTCCCCGGGACGAGAGCTTAGCCGACGACAGGCACGGTGGTACATGGACCTGGTGGAAGTTGGTGTCCCACGAATGGAGTACGTCAAAGGAGCTCTTCTTCTGGTCCCCGATGCGCTATCTCGCCGACCCGACTACGTGACCAAGGACCCGCGAGAAGGGCTCAAGGAGGCCGGTGTCGTAGACAAGGAGACGGACCTCCCCAAGGACCCACTCTCCGTGCTGGATGCCGACGAGATCTTTGAAGACCACCCGCCAACCCCTGTACCAGGATGGGTGGCCACCATGGAATCATGGATGGATGGCGTGGAGACACTTCAGGCGGCGGAGCGGGCCCTGGAGAGCCTGATCCAGGCTGGAAGCGCGCCCTGGCACGCGACCGGCTCGGCTGAGCATGCTGCCAGCTCAGTGGGGCATGCAGCGGGGCATGCGCCGGGGCATACGGGGCATGCGGGGCATGCAACACAGCCGGTTGAGCATGCAACCAGCTCAGTGGGGCATGCCCCGGGGCATGCGGGGCATGCGGGGCAGGCAACACGGCCGGCTGAGCATGCAACCAGCTCAGTGGGGCATGCAGCGGGGCATGCCCCGGGGCATGCGGGGCATGCGGGGCATGCAACACGGCCGGCTGAGCATGCAACCAGCTCAGTGGGGCATGCAGTGGGGCATGCCCCGGGGCATAAGCCGGGGCATGCGGGGCATGCGGGGCATGCAACGTGCCAGCCTGAGCATGCAACTAGCTCGCCTAAGTGTGCACCCGCTGGAGAGGAACTAATGCTGCGAGCTCCCACCGACTACTTCACTGATTTGTCCGAATCTGGAAAGCGCCGGCAGGAAGCGAGCACCCCGGGAACCGATCCAGTGTTGCGCCGTAGTGCTCGGCTGCGACAAACCACTGCTACGACGACTCCTTCCACCAAGCCGAAAACCTCGACACCGCCTGCTACGGATTTCCGAGGTCCTAAGCAGCCAGCTCAGCCGTCTGGTCGAGCCACCAAACAGCCAGCCGATCGGCAGGATTGGAAGGTGCGCAAGGAGGTCTTTGAGCGCCTCCAACGACAGTTCGGCAGCTTCGATGTTGACGCGTGTTGTGACCTGGGTGGACGGAACCGTCAAGTAGACGCATACTGGACTGATTGTCTGCGACAGCAGTGGAGGGGAAAGCACGTCTGGTGTAATCCCCCATACTCCAGCAGTCATATCTCCATCGAGGCAGTGTTGCGCAAGTATGTAGATGAATGGCGGCAAGACCCCGCGCATACCTCGGCAGTGTTCCTTCTACCGGACATCCAGGCTCGCATGCCTCAATGGAGGCGACTCTTCAGGATGGCTGGTATGAGGCTGGTGGAAGTGATACCTACTCATGACGAACGAGGAGTACCCACCCAGCTGTTCGAGACTCCTGACGGTGTACTCCACGACCTTCCGTGGCCCGTGCTGGTGGTGCATGCTCCCCCTACCCGACAGCTAACGCCGAAGTGCGGCATCCCCGAGTGGCGCCTCCGATAGTGCGACAGGGTAAGGCTGCTAAGACCCGCGATGCTTCGAGCCTCCCCACGGACGTTACATTCCTGGAGTCCCTGCACGATGAGTACGCACGTGCCGGTCCCCTTCAGCAGCTGCGGGATGACATCCTTGCGGCTCCGCACCATGCCACGAGGGACTTCCGCATCGTCGGGAACGTACTGTGGCGTGTAGCCGCGGGACGGTACCAGTTGGTCCTCGGCGAAGACTCTCCCTTGCGAGAGGTGGTCTTCAAGGATGCCCACGACTCCACCACTGCAGGTCACACTGGCCGGGAGAAGACGCTGGAAAGAGTTCTACGCAGGTTCTGGTGGAAAAATGCCTCCGAAGACGTGGCGGGATGGGTGGCCTCATGCCCTACGTGTCAAGCAGTTCGTCCCCGGGCATCCTACCCCGATGGATTGTTGAATCCGCACGCTATTCCTCAACGTAACTGGCAAGATGTGAGCGTGGACTTCGTCACAGGGTTGCCGCTCACCGCCCAGGGGAATGACGCCTTCGTCACCTTTACGTGCAAGCTGAGCAAAATGGTACACCTTGTGCCCATGAACTTCGGGGACAGCTCTGCGCAGACGGTAGCCCGCATCTACTTCGACGTGGTCTGGAGGCAGCATGGAGCCCCCATGAAGATTGTATGTGACCGTGACCCCAGGTTCCAAGACTCGTTCTGGCGTGAGCTAATGAGACTTATGGGGGTGCGGGTGGCTTCTACCACTCCGTACAACCCTCGTTCGGACGGGCAGGCGGAACACACCAACAGGGTGGTCGAGGACATGTTGCGCTCGTTCGTGGGTGCCAATCCGGATGACTGGGACCTCTACATGACAAACGTGGAGTTTGCTATCAACGACTCGCGCAGTGACGTCACAGGATTCACTCCCTTTGAGCTATGCTACGGGGTGTGCGGGTGTCTCCGATGTCTCAGCTGGACATGTTCCTGGAGGCTGCGACTCTCCCTGGCTCTGCGCGACGAAGGGGGGGGGGTGGGTACCGCCCATGAGATGGCTGTGAAGTTTTCGGCGCAGTTGCGGGACGCGCGTGGCCGCCTTGAGTTGGCTCAGCAGCGCCAGCGGGAGCAGTTCGACCGGCGTCACAAGCAGCATAGGTAGCTACGCAGTGGGGGATCTGGTATGGATCGAGGCTCGTCACCTGACGGAGAAGGTGATGGACCGTGCGCTGTGCCGGAAGCTCGGCAAGCGTTGGCACGGACCTGTAACTGTCGTGGAGTGCTTCTACAGCGATTTGCAGGCGGAGCTGGCGGAGGCGGACCGCGGGGCACCGGTGGCTTATCGGTTGGCTCTACCACCGCATTGGCGCATCCACGACGTGTTTGCACAGCACCGCCTGAAGCCATACGTTTCCGGCATGCGGATGAGTTTGCATCTCGAGCACAACTGCCTGTACCTGACCCGGTAATGGTAGATGGGCAAGCGGAAGCTCACGTGGACAAAATTCTGGCGTATCGTGTACGCATGGTCAAGGGTAAATCAGTGGAGGAATGGAAGGTACGCTGGACGGGCTACTCGGCAGCTCACGACCAGTGGCGCTCCAGAGACAAGATGGACAGAGGCGGGGAGAATCAGCAGCTCAAGGAGTTCGAGGCACGGCGGTTGGGCATGCAGGCGGACATGCTGAAGTCCGTTGAGCATGGCCGACGTCAACGTCAACAGCGACAGCCCGTTCACCTTGGTGTCACTTTATCCCAACTAATGGAACATCAATGTGACGTCCCAGAAGTGGATTCTCCACCGGAAGACTTCTGTCTGCCGTGGGAGCGGGTGGAAATCTTGGAGAACGGAGAGCTAGTGGTGATCACCGACCTTGAAGAGCGAAAGACCCGGCCAGTGAGAATCTTGGTGTTGTTCAGCGGGACCGGATCGGTGGAAAGAGAGTTTGCAAAGTGCTTTCCGTCTGCCTCGGTGGTTACGCTCGACAACGACCCACGATGGCAACCCGACCATCTCGCATCAATGGAGGACTGGGACCCCACTCAGTACCCACCGGGATTCTTTGATGTCATCTGGGCCAGCCCTCCATGTACCCAGTACAGTCAGGCGCGCACTACGGGAGGACCTCCTGATCTGGAAGGAGCAGACAAGAGTGTGAAATGCACCCTGGATGCTATTGAGTACTTGAAGCCCAAGCACTGGTTTCTTGAAAATCCTGAAGGAAGATACCCGAATGCGCTGCGGTTGCGGTCAGTGGTTCGTGAACTGCCACAGCCTTTTTTTTGCACCTACTGTAAGTATGGGGAGCGATATCGTAAACCAACGTGTATCTGGACTAGCTCACCTCCACCAACGCCATTGCTGGAGTGCACCTCGCGGACACCTTGCGCATGCAAATGGGCCACCGGAGGGCACCCTGAAACTGCTCAGCTTGGACCATCGTCTTCACAGCAACCAGGAGCGCGAGATGCTCACGCCGTGTACCCAGTACCGGCTCCGCTGTTGCGTCATCTCTTCCACCATCTTCAGTTCGGGGAGTTTGATACCTGACGACACCGGGAGCGGCATCGGGAGATAGGCCGCTCTTGAGGGGGGAGGAGTTGTACCGGGAGGCACGGACAGCTCAGGGCTATGCCCCAAGGCGTATGCCCCATGGGTATGCCCCGAGGCGTATGCCCCATGGGTATGCCCCGAGGCGTATGCCCCATGGGTATGCCCCGAGGCGTATGCCCCATGGGTATGCCCCGAGGCGTATGCCCCATGGGTATGCCCCGAGGCGTATGCCCCATGGGTATGCCCCGAGGCGTATGCCCCATGGGTATGCCCCGAGGCGTATGCCCCATGGGTATGCCCCGAGGCGTATGCCCCATGGGTATGCCCCGAGGCGTATGCCCCATGGGTATGCCCCGAGGCGTATGCCCCATGGGTATGCCCCGAGGCGTATGCCCCATGGGTATGCCCCGAGGCGTATGCCCCATGGGTATGCCCCGAGGCGCATGCCCCATGGGTATGCCCCGAGGCGTATGCCCCATGGGTATGCCCCGAGGCGTATGCCCCATGGGTATGCCCCGAGGCGTATGCCCCATGGGTATGCCCCGAGGCGTATGCCCCATGGGTATGCCCCGAGCGTGCATGCCCCACTCGCGAATAATGGGAAATTATCGGATATTCACATAAGTGAGCGAGTGGGGAAAATAATCGATGACAAAGCAGATTTCAGGAGAAGATCTGTAATGAAATGATTCATGGTAGATTCCAGGAGAAGATCTGCAATGGCAATACAAGTATCATGATCTGCCTGATGATTGGTGGAGGAGTAACAGAATCAGGCATGGGATGCTGGTAATTGGCCGATGACAGATGTCAATCTAGGAATCCTGCTAGTGAGTTAAAGAGCAACATGATGAAAGGGGAAGCTTGGGAAAAGTGAACCTCAGTGAGTGTTGACCAAGTGAAAGAATTGTACAAGTTTTACGTGTTAGGATTGGGCATGATGCCAAGACTGAACATAGGGATATAGATGTTATAGGTCTGCGACCATACATTATATCGAAAAGTGATAGTATTGCTAGGCTGTGTAGCCAGTATATGTCATGCAATTAAACAATGGAATATAAGGCTAGAAGCCTATGTGATACACCAAAAACAATAGAAAACATAAAAAGAAAAGAAAGAAGATAAAAGAAAAGAAAGGAAAATAAAGAGAAAAATATGTATAAGTTATCAGGAGTGTGCCTGGTACAATTCTCATTCACGATTTTATACAGACCCAGTAGGCGCGCAAAAGGTACCGACACATATATAATTATATTCATATAATTGTACCGATATATTTATGTCTAGGGATATGAGGCGATATAAATATTGAACGTTGATGCCCTTTTATTTGTTTATATTTTACTGCCGGGTTTCTGTCGGTCCAAATATTTTAAAAAACAGTTTCAATTATAACCGCTATAAATTTGAAAGAATATATACCGATATAAACAGTTGAATATAATAAATACCCAAATGATAAAATATTGAATAATTTTAAAAATATATTGAGCACCTGATATCGTACTACAGTATACTCAATTTTTGTGTAGTACTTGTCGTACTATCTCAGTAACAGTGACACAGTGTCACTCCGGTGACCGTAAGTTCATTGGGGTATCATGACAGTCGACAGTGGAGTGGAGTGTTAATGACATTTTCGATCTTGGAAACTCAAACTGTCGCATCATGATCATCGGTTCATCGCATCGCTCCCGGAAGCCGGAACCAAGGATGCGCTTTGGGTTTTTGGCGTTGGCGGTGGCGTGGCGCGCAGTTTTTGTCAACGTGGTGGCGCGCCACGGCGCTGGCGTGGCGCC